>CACKRE030000382.1:0-20824 GCA_902602495.3 Ectocarpus sp. CCAP 1310/34 | reverse complement strand
CCCCCCCCCCCCCCCCCGGTCTATCTCTCTCTCTCTCTCTCTCTTGCACTAGGTAGGGTAAGCAGGTGACGAAGAAGCAAAGATTATTGGAATGCGCAACACGAGAAACAACCAAAGCATCACCCGACGACCTACAACCAACCCCGGCAACGACAACGACATTTCCGAACGTTTCCCGTGGAAGGCAGGCGCCGCTCCGCATCCCCAGTCCCCGCCCGGCACCTATGTGGCCTTGGGTCCTATCATGTTCTCCGGCCGTACCCACTCGTCGAATTCCTCTTCCGTAAGGAGCTCCAGCGCTAACGCGGCTTCTTTGAGAGTGGTGCCTTCCTTGTGAGCCTTCTTGGCAACCTTTCAATGATGGCGTCGGCGTAACGAAGGCCCAAAGGAAAGCGGAGTTGGTTCATGTCACCAACAGTAGGAGGAAGTCGTTGGATTCATTGGCCAAGGACAAGTGGCAACTGTTTAGTTGGATAAGCCTGCCATCCATCTTGTAGCTCTCAAGGGAAAGCTTTGGGACAGGTGCAGGTGGAGGAGCCCTACGCATCGTTACAGAGGCACGTGGGCAACCGCATTTCGCACAGACGGGCTCTTCAGCAATGTGCGTTGCAGCCCCAGACCGCAACACGAACAAACTGAAGCCGTTAAGAAATGGTATTTTGTCTTGAACTGCGTCGGCAGCCCCGGCATGAGAAGGACGCTACGACGTTTTGCCTCGGGGTCACGTCCCCAGACGGAAGCTCGAATGCTGAGGTAGGCAGCAAGCACGGTGTGCATTCACTGCGCGGTCGAAATAGCCCTAAAACTACCATAATAAATTCGCCCGAGGGTCATGTGTGTGTGTGTGTGCGCGCGCGCCGTGTGACTTCGCCCTCAAACATCTGTAACGAACACCATGAATTGCGAAACGCACCACAAGTACAGGCGTTGGAGAACTGACAGCCGGCACATAGCGGTGGCAGCCAACAGCGACCAAGGGCCGGGGGTAGGGGGAACTACGAAACTGGTGAAAACGCTTGTGTAACGAGCGACATTTGGCGTAGCATGGAGCACGACGGGCTTAGAAGGATTCTTAACGCGGACAACAAGTTCTCACGCAAGGTATGAGTGAAGCAGGCATGTACTGGCGGGCGACAAACGATAGTGGCAACTGGAACATCATGCATCCGCCCTGCAGTCGTTGGTGAGAGAGACAAAATCCATGTGCCCGGCATAAAACGGTGACAATGACTTGACTCTTGGGGCGGTTCGCGCACCTTGGAGGCGTTATCGTAGCCGATCTTGGGGTTCAGCGCCGTCACCAGCATGAGCGACGTCGACATGATCTCCTGGATGCGATCTCTGCAGCCGGCGAACAGACGGCGTCAGGACGCACACATCAAAAGAAAAAAAAGAAAATCTGGAACATGTCAAGACCGACAAAGGGCCGTCCTAACGCAAAAATGAGGTCAACGTTTCAAATTGCGTACAAGTACAAACTGCGCGAACGGCCGGCACATACGGAAGACGACTTAGCAAACGTGTCTTGGTAAATTCCCAAGCCCCGACCCTAGCCCGAAGAGGGAGGGGCATTTACAGAGTTCACAATACTGCCGTGGTCGCCCCGGTGGTCTAGTGGTATCCTCGTAATCCGCTAGTTGCAGGGGTCGTGAGTTCGAATCCCCATGGGGTGAAAATTTACGAAATGTGCGGGTGGAAGCGAACAATAGCTGACAAGTTCTCGTGCGTACCAAACTTCGGCGTTAGCAACGTTGACGAGGGAAAGGGACGGCTGAACCCTTCTCGCGATAAAAATAAAAATTCAGCACGTACCGCAGGAGGAAGGTGGGGCATGAAATACATAAAAAGAAGAAAAAAGCCTTGGCCCCCTCCTGTGTGACCCTGGATGGTTGTAGCTGTACGAAAAAATACACTGAAAAGTGTAGTACTCTACATACGCTGAAAAGTGTAGTACACGTCTCACCACGAAAAATGGGGGACTGTTGCCATAATAGATAGGACAAACACACACACATAGCACTATGAGTAAACGAATTCGGATTATAGTCGTCACCCACCGGTTCGCAACAGTACCCGACACGCAGCGTTCCGCAAACGAAGAGCAGCTGTCTCCCAGCAGTCGCATGGATGAGAGAAGGTTGGCCACCTGGTGGAATTATCGCACAGCAAGGCGAGCGATGTGTGACGGAGGGGAACGAATTTGTCCAGCAGCAACACAGACGGCACTCAACGCCGGTGTTCGAACAGGAATCGACTTTTGCACTTGCTGTTCATTCGGAAATCATTGTGCCGTTAGAAACGGGCCGCAGTGAGCACCATCAATTGAGTAGGACCAGCGTAGGATATCTTACAGGTCTCACAACCAATACAGAACCGTGACTGATGACAACAAGTCGCCAAAATAACAATGCCGCAGAACAGCGGCAACGTGGACGGCGGGGGTGCCGGAGACGACCATGGCAGCAACTGCCAAAACAGATGCAGATACCCAAGGGTTCGCCGCTACGGTCCGCATGAAGAGGCGATCTGCCAGTCTTCGGGGAAATACGTTACGAAAAGCAACCTACCCATCCATGCGCTCCGCGCCAACCCTGCAATCTCACCATGACCGGCTTGAAAACGTTGAGCTCGAAGTGCCCGTTCGAGCCTCCGACGGTAACCGCCACGTGGTTTCCCATTACCTGTCGAGTGAGACATGGTCGTTCAAGAAGATTAAGAACAGAGAGCTGAAAAGAGGTGGGCCATATACACGGCGAGACATATGAGCAAGGACTGCAACACCATCCGGTCTGAAAATCGTCACGCCGTTCCAAGATGTCTTTTGAAAATCTCATTGGGTTTACGAAATTACTTCTCACCTGCGCACAGACCATGGTCAACGCCTCGCACTGCGTGGGGTTCACCTTACCAGGCATGATCGATGAGCCTGCAATCACAAGAAAAAGAAAGAAGCAGGGTGGGGGAGATGCCACGAGTACTTGAATGCTGGGTAGGACCATGAACAGGACACAGGCCAACGAAGAGGATGATGTAGATTCCCTTAGCAGCTAGGCTTTCCCCGAATCATACCCGAAGGTTCACGGTATGCATACAGCCTGACAAACGGCACGAGAAAACGCCTCCTTGTTTCTGCAGTAAACAAACGCAACCGAGTTATCACGTTGGAGTACGGGGCCAGCGAGAGCAACACAGCTTTGACCACAACACCAAAATGGTTCCGGCTACACCAGCGATGGCGTGACATCGGCACTGTCATAGGAGTGAATTCCGTCACCGGGGCACATGTGACATGCACACTGAATCTAGCTTTCTTCAGCGCAACCGACCAGACCCACCTGGCTCGTTCTCCGGAAGGCTGAGCTCCCCCAGGCCGCACCGTGGCCCGGAACCCAAAAAGCGGATGTCGTTCGCGATCTGCGGTGTCACGCGAAGGGAGGAAAAAGATTGCACGCCGCCTTAGGAACGAAGCTTTGCTCGAGACACAATGCAAGCAAATGCCGCCTGCACAGCCCCGAGAGAACATTTTCGCCAAAAAAAGTGTGCGGGGAGTGACTACCTTCCTTTTCGCTGGGGAGTTTTTTCGGAGTGATATAAAAACACGATGAGACACTTGCCACACCGCATCATCACGCCGTCAAGCTCTTCGTCCTCGAACCTCAAACCGAGTTATTAGGCAACAATTGACCACTCCCTCAACAACTAGTAGGAAGTACCACACCAGCTACAATAGTGGCATGTTATTTAGGTTGGACTTGAGCCCAACAAACAAGATACCGTGCACCTCCGACACGGAGTACCACATGGTGAGAGCATCCCCCACAAAAACCCATCGGGGTGAAGTATTTCAGGTGACGCAATTCGGCATGGGCCCTCTACCGCCGCAGGTGTCTATCCTACCCTGTGCTAGCGGAATACCACGACCTCTCTGGCATGGAGCAATCAACCGGGAAACAAATGTCTCAGGGGTTAGGTGTGCGACCAAGCTCGGGCAGGTCTAGCAGTCAAGGTAACTGCGCTATGCCACATTACCGTGAGGTGGAATGTAACTCCTCTTCAACGACAGCACCTCACAATGTCCTCACCTACTCATTCAAAATCACATCGAACGGGCCAAAACACAGTGTTTGCCGACAAATGATCAAAAATGCGTGTCACCAAATTTCAAAACACCGCGATTGGAACGCGGTCACACCTTCATCAGCGAGCAGGCGAGGGTGTTGAGGGCTCCGCTGGCCTCGACGATGGAGTCGTGTCCGGCGAGGGCTTCGAACTTGTTGGGTGCCGTGACGAACGGCAGGTTGGTCTCCTCGGCGATAAGCGCCGCGATCTCTTCGTCGTAACCCTGCAACGGCGGGATAGCCAACGAGGCTGTGGTGCTTGTAGTTCTCCTTATCCTTGATTTGCGGGTGCTGATTTCGTGGCAAAAGTAGGACAAAGTTCAGCTATTCGAGGGGAAGAGCCAAAACAGAACGAATACTTTCCGCTTGCGGAGAACAACCACAATCCCTTTTCCTCGCCCCGTGGTGGACGCAGGATGATAGAACGTGCGCATCCCCTCACAAAACGTGTGATGTACTCGTTCGCCTCTTTCTTCATGACGTGGCGATGTCAGGCCCAGCTTGGACAGCGAGCGCAAAGCAGCTCAAATTCGTGATCGTGCCCTTAAACGTACCAGGGTAGCAATACAGGAAGCAGAAGTCGGACCAAATCGAGCCTAACCCAAATATGGCCATGAATCCTTAAGTCCGACGTAATGCATACACTTAACACAACCAATCACAACAAATCTCACGTGGAAACAATGAGGCAACTGCACCGAAGGCTTACCATAGCGGTGTTGAGGCCAGTGCCAACAGCGGTCCCGCCCAGGGCCAGGCGGTAAAGCGACGGCAAGGTGTTCTCCACACGCTTGATACCGTACTCCACCTTGAGAACGGATGGACGGTATGGCGTTCGTCATGGCGGATGAAGGACCAGAAGCCCGAACAGCTTCCGTCACAACAGCAACCGACAGATGGTAGGTGTCGCGTCATACTAGGTCACACAATGTTATCGTCTATGAAAACAGGGGCTGCATACGTCAGTGAAATCACCGCGCACATTACGCCGATGCCGGAGCTCCTTGCGCTTCAATCATGAACAAGCTCAACCACGACACAAGCCAAACCGGAAACTACAAACGCTCGGACCACGTTTTGGGTATCCAAGTTCCCCAACACCGCATCGACAACAAAGCGTGCCTGAGCGGCGTAGCCCCCGAACTCTTGGCCGAGAGTCAGAGGAGTCGCGTCCTGCGTGTGAGTCCGCCCGATCTTGATGACCTTCTCCCACTCCTTGGCCTTCGCAGCCAAGGCGTCGTGCAGCTCGCGGAGACCCGGCAGGAGAACGCCATGTGCCTGTATAGCCCCAAGCCAGCACGAACAAAACAATACCTGATAGTGTGCCGCTTGCTTTCGAGAGGAAATAGTACAAATTACAAACATTGCAGACACCTGGCACCAGAGTACTGCTGGATCAGACGTTCTCTACCGTGGGTCACCCGTGTCATCCAACAACTACGATGCCACTTGCCAGGGCGATCCCGACGCACCGTTTCAATCTCAAACGGGGGATACCTCAGACCAAAGGCGGTGCATGCCTGCGTACACCCAGCGGCCTCCCAACCAGCAATAAAAGCTGGGGCCCCTGCCTCTGCCACTGTGAAAAAATCTCGGGTGCACTCTTAGACCCACAGGGCTAGGAGAACACGTCTTTGCCCTGAGTCAGAATGGGAACAAACGTGCACACTCGAACCTGCATTATTGCCGCGATGTGCATAGCTGTGGGGAAGCTGTCGTTCGAAGACTGACCCATGTTCACATGGTCGTTCGGGTGCACCGGTTTCTTGCTGCCCTTCGCACCTCCAAGGATCTCGATCGCCCTGGTGAGGAAGTAAGCGTATGACAAGCCATGGAAATAACAACTGAGTTGGAATCGCAAAAAACACCACATAACCTTAGCTCAAAAAAAGCCAACGAGCGCAAGCATGTCTGATACGTCCGCGAAACCGCATCTGCAAGTATGCGGACAAACCTTCCCAGCAACAAGTACCACGAAACGAACGGAAAATCAATTGAACGCGCTATCACACCGCAGATCGTCCGCACTCTCGGTTGCTTCGTAGCATCCACTCCACCCTCACAATGCATCAACGGTATGCACAAACAAAACCCTTAAGAGGTGCTGGATACGATCATCACTCACTAGCAGCACCGCCTTTGTTCACTCGGTTCATACCTTCCCGCCGTTAATGTTTGAACGCGGCACAGCCATACTTGGTAGGCAACAAACTGGGAGGCCACGAAACTGGTACGACCGGAGGAGAAGCATCAGGGGAAGGATTCAAGCAACACATGCCTGTTTGATATGACCTCGTTGCAGTTCATGTTGGTCTGGGTGCCGCTACCCGTCTGAAACACCACCAGCGGAAAGTGGTCGTCCAGTTTTCCCTGAATCACCTGCGTGTGAAAAAATACGCGTTTGTTCACTTTATTCTTTCCCACGGTTCTGTGCTACTGGTCGATAGAGGAAGATCAGGCTACAGCAGCATGGCAAAACTGCACCGTCGTCGACAACTAGTCGTTCTGACGCGAGAACTGGACGGGGATTCGCAGCCTGAAACGCAAGGAAATGCTTCAAGAATGATACAATAGTAAGCGTGCGGAAACGAACCACCCAAGCGCTTGAGAGCAGGACGGATACTTCGACAATGCGTTGCTCGAGGGAAGCATCAGACACATGATAGACACGGAACACCCGCCGCCCGTGCTGACAACCACCACGACGGACATGAAACGAGCCAAAGAGATGCAAAATGTTTCGTGGTCAGAGGGTCAGAACCTACTCCCATGGCTCACCCGACACGGCGAGAGATAGGAGAGGATCCCAACCATCTCACCAACAAACCCGACAAAGGCACCATTGGAAACGAAACGGCAGCCACGCACTAACGACATCCACATCAAACATACCTCATCGGCAGCCTTAACGATGGCCTCCCCCACATCCTGGTTCAGCTTTCCCTTGGACATGCTGTACAAAGCGCAGCACTTCTTCAGCACACCGAACCCTGCCATCGCCCGGTCACGAAACAGGGCAGACACGCGGGAAGCAAAATGAATCAGGGGGCAGTTGCACCTCAAAGCAGCAATTATTTCCATGCTGTGAGCACCCTGTGAGCACGACTCGAAGTGCGAAACAGGGGACCAAAGCAATTATTCCTGGCGCAGAGTTTTTGCTACAAGTCGGATTTGCATGCAACGTAATGCTTGCCTTGTCACGAGCATGGGGTATCCTCGATGTGTCGAGCTTCATTGTGGGACTTAAAAACGAGCCCCGAGCCTTACTAATGTTTCTTCGGTGCATGCGTTCCTCTGATTCTCAGTGAGCGCATGAAAGCGGAAGGTCGATAGGGGTCGAATCGGCCGTACAGTAGACGCCGAGTAGAGGAACTGCATTGAGGACCCACAAGATCAACATACAAATTTTGACAGCGCTGACGATCACTGTGCGCTCATTTATCTTCCAACATAGATCGACCTGGTCAGTGGGAAGATCAACCCGAAAAATGAACGCAGAGGAATTCTTAAGAGCCACCTTTGTTGCCCCTTCGAGAACGTTGGCCAAATACAACCACCGATCGCGTGCGCTATTCTGGAAGTTAGACAAAACAACCTAAAAGATCGGGCACGGTCCAGGTTCTGGCAGGTTCTGGGTGCCCGTTGTAGTGTTCTCTCTCTCTCTCTCTGGTCTCAACGGAAATTTGATGATTCACATGGCACCCATGTGTATCAATCGTTAGGTTGTGTGCTGCTGCTGCTTCTTATGCACAAGCTACGGTCTAGGCAGCTCATTTCATCACCCGATACTCTCGTTTTGAATATCCGGCTCCACCAGCCCCACAAGGGCAGGCGTCATCTCATTACAGCTAGTAGTACTCCCACAAACCCAAGCGCACAAGCGGGCGAAATCGGTAAATTCACCTTGCACGTACTCAAGATCCCGCAGGTATGTAGATCCCGCCGGTATATAGGGCACACATCAACAAACAACAAAATTTGATGCCTCCTGCGTATGAATGGTCACTACGACGGACTCTTGTTGTTTCCAACAAAGTCGCGAATGCCTCATCGCGAATGCCTCATCGCAAATGCCTCATCATGAGCATTAGCATTCAGGTGAGTTGAAGACGCTTGTCGAACCGGTTATGAACTGGCTCTATATACTCCTCGCTATGAGCTAGTTACTTTGGGAACAAGCAAGATCAACTCTGCGAGGAATGTTGCAGGCATGTATATTTAGCGGCGATCATGAAGCTAGCATCGTTCGTTCGAGCAAACTGCTGCCGATGCTTGCAGTGTAGCGTACCTAAACACTGAAACATTGGTAGAAAGTACGGTAGCGTACTGAAACAGTGCACGAACTGGCTCCTTTGGCATCGCGACAAAGAGCCATTCTCACGTGCGCGGGCAACAGACACAAGCTCCAGACTTCTTCGCGTTGGAACAAGCGCAATGCGTAGGTGCCGGATGGCCCATGCAACTTCGTGGATAGCCATGTATCGTTTGTATCAGATGTTGCAATATGAACGGTTGAAGTGCAGTGGTGGCCGCGCGCCATCGATATCGTGGATTCCCAGAAATCCAAGCCGCAACAAAAAACTCACGTCAACGCCTCCGCTTGTGGACACTGAATCTACTGGCCAATTTGATATAAGTATGAGAGAGGTACGGCCCGTGCACCATCAACCAGATGCAGCCGTAGCCGCAGCCGGAGCCGCACGTTAGCTTTTTGGTCCGTACCTTGGATGACCTCGATTGGCATGCGAGACTCTCTGCCCCCGATCGGGAAGTTCATGAGGCTCCGCTGGGTCTGGGCTCCCCAGTACCGCGTGTCCTCTACGGCTATCTCCCCGAATGCATCCGACTCGGTCCTAACGCTCGATGAAGCGGAAGAAGTGCTCAGCTCGCTCGATCCGCCAGCAGCACTCATCCCGACCGCCTCTGCTCGTTGTTTTGACAGCAGGGGTACCAACGACGCGGCTCTCGCGGAAAAGCTGCCTGCTGGCAGTATCGACGGTGATGATCTACTGGCAATGTTTCTTCCGCAGCTCTGAAACGCTAGCGATGCCGACGACACCTTGCCCGAGAGGAACAGCACTCGCATTTGCGGTTAGCGGCCGATTGTCGTGTAGAATGTGGCGGTGCAGGCTCTACAGCAGTGCCTACGTCGGGTGGACGTGGAACATGACACCCACCCACAGATTGCAATTGCGGCGGAACTACTGCTGTACACAGAGGAGCACCGGGTTAGGGAGGGGGAAAGAGTATACCAGCGAATTTCAATTCAATCGGCGGAGCTTCCTCCAAACACCGCGCGATGTACCCTCACACAGTCCACCACAGAAGCCCTGACTGGGTTTGTACGAGATGGTTTCTTTAAGCTCGTGCTGTTTCATCATTCGAATAAACAGCACAGCCATATCAGAGGCAGCACATAATGTACCCGTTCGCTAACAACGCGCGTGTGCATGGCGTCGAGCATTGAACCCACTTCACACTGCTGTCCATGCGGGTTCCTTAGAGCGCACGCTAGCCGTCGTGCTTGCAGAAGGATCAGTTGACATCGACCAAGGCGATGCTCAGTGCCGGGTCACTACACTGATGATGGCCGTTCACGTGGGTAACTTACGCGTAGGGAAGGCCCTGATCGACAACGGAGCCGACGAGTCGATGGTGGCCGTCGACAGCAGTCACACGGCCCTGAACGTTGTGCTGTCGGGGCTGGTGCCTACCTCGAGGTCATGACATCTCAAGGCTCCACACCGCTTCACAAGGCCGCAAACGAAACGAAATCTGAAGTGGTGGGAGTGCTGATCAGGGCACTCGCGAATCCCAACAGTCGGATGGTATGCGGAGCGATACCGTTGCACATCGTGGCTCAGTTCGGACATGAGAACGCGACGCGAGAGCTGCTTCGCGGGAAGATGAACCCGTTCTTGACCAAAACAGGGAATTCATCATCGGGGGGTACTGCCATCCCAATGGACGTAGCCGCCTTCCCATCCCAATGGACGTAGCCGCCTTCCCATCCCAATTGACATAGCCGCCCACCATGGGCACTTGGGCGTGGTGCGCGACCTATTCCAGTGGAGAGGTTGTGGTATCAATCGCAAATGCCGGCAATCAAGCGCTCTTGTTTGCTGCGTCGGAACAACACTTGGACATCGTGGCCATTCTGACTGAAGCGGACGTGGTGGACAGGGTGGGCCTAAACTATCTCTCTTGGGCGCCGTCGAAAGTGACCTTGTGGCATGCGTCAAGTTTCTCTTGCGGCAACGGTACAACGAGAGTACACGGAGCGTTGAATGCTCGTACCTCAACGCCCGCGACACTGACGGCTGCACGTCCCTGGCTTATACTTTTAGCTCGTATTCAGCGGTGCTGCTCGCACGCCCCCAGGATCGTACGTTTACTCTTTCGCGCTGGAGCAGATGTGGCATCGGCTGTTCGAGTCGCAAACTCGAATGGAGAACAGGAATACTCCGGGACACCTCGGGCTGTCGTGACGTCGTGCCTCCGTGAGAAGGTTTTAGCGAACGGCGCACCTACTACGGAGGAGTAGCACCTGTACAGGCTGGAGGCCATCCGTCGGCTGCTGTTGCAAACCGAGGCAGTCCACTCGGTGTCTTGAATGTGGGCAGGCGATGCTCCCCTCATTGGCCATGCTGGACCACCGCTGATGCTTATGTTGCCGATCCTGCAGCGACGGAAACAGCGACGTGACGTGCTTGCCGCAGCGATCTGGAGGTGGGAATAGGGCGACAGGTCACTGAATGTACGACATGAAGCGTTCTGTAGACGGAGTCCACCGCCAGATGACAACCGCTTCCGTTGCTCGGGAATCGCGGCGTAATGATAGCCAAAACCAGTCACCTGGGCATTCGCTCGGGACCAGTTTCTTTCGCGTTCTGAGGCCGACAGCGTGAGCGGTGTGTACCCCTGGGCACCTGTTTTGCCCGGAATCGAGGCGAAACGCGCCAGCCTCGATCGCAGCGGGTGCCAACCACCGTGCAGCCCTTGGCGATCTCATCCTGTGGCATGCCGATGCTGCCGTGTTCTGGGAGCTCGGCAATTCCGGCAGCGAAGTTTGGCGTGCTCCGTCGGAGATGGGCGGGACATGCTCCATCGGCTTGCTTGTTGCTGCTGGGCTTAGATTCCACGGCACGCCGTAGTCGGCCTCGGCTGCACGCCGACAAACCCAGATGAGACGGATTTCTACCCCTGCTGCGGTTTCGACAACCTCACACGCCCTATGATCGAGGTACATTAGGACATGTTCGGCCGCTTCTTGCCCGTCGACCAGCAGCTGGTCCAGTCTCTGCTTCCTCACTGCTGCAGAAATTGGTCCGCCTGATTTTGCTGCGTGGTGCACCAAGCGTGTGGCGTGCGTTTCGAACCTTGCTAAAGCGCACGTGTTTTTTTTTCTGCCTGCACCAAAGGGCGTCCGCAGCCAGGAGCGCGGCAACGGAAAAAACATATATGCTGTTTTTTGCACACCTCTCCTATCACATGTCGTCACAAATATCAAGTCAAACGTGTCTACACTCAACGAAGCAATGCATTTTTTGTTTGCAAATATTGCCCTATGCGCTCTATCGCTGCGTGCCTCATGCGTTTTTTCTCTGTTTTTGGATAGCATATCATGCAACACAGCAGTATGGACTCACTCCGAGAGGCGTGTTAAAGTACGAAAAACACGTTGATTTTTGTATTCTTCGCCTCGCCTTGCCCTCAGCACCCAAAAAACCAAGTAAAAATTCACTCCCCTCCACAACCGAGATCTATTTTTGGTACACTTTTGCACCGCTGCTGTGCGTTGCTGCTGCTTACCTCAGGGCTTTTATGTTCGTCTCTACGCTTCTGCATGTCTAACGAAAATGAAGCAGTGCTGAATTTATGTGCACCACCAAAGAAACAAGCACCAGGCAGGGCTGGCTCTACAATCATCGCGGCGCCTCCGACCCGAAAGCTTGTCTGATGCGTAGCATATTTTATTGTTGTGCTTCGTGAAAAAAACAGAGTAGCAAGTGCTGGAGAGCGCAAATAGGCTTCTTTGTGTTTGTTTCCTTTGTTCTGCGTCCTGTCTGTTGTCTCCCGTACCTTGCCCCCCCCCCCAAAGGCAACCGTTTCACGCCCCCGCGCGCGCCTCCTGAGAGACGTCGTGCAGCTTTAAAGGAGGTGAAGCCGTGGGCGGTAGCTTGCTCCTAGAGGCAGATGGAGGTTCTGTCGTTGACGCTCTTGTCCACGACCAGAAAGTTGCTTGTTATTGCTAAGAGACGATCAGCAAGGGTCTGAGGTCTGAGATGAAGTGGGGATCCCACTTCATCTTAGAGGGTACATAGAGTCGACAATTCTCAGGGGGTGGGAGTCAGAAGGGTAAACCTCCTGACCGACCCGCATCCTAGCAACAATATGATGAACCCTATTCATGCTAGTAGCCACACTCCTGAACACTAGCCCACCCTGAATATCATATGTGCAGGTTCTATATTCAGTTCAATGCTCAAGTCCACAAAGCTACAATACCATTTAGCTGATGAATTAAAGTCGATCATGAATCGAAGATATGACTCTTCACAAAACATCCAAAAGGAGGGTGAGTTGTAGATATCCCGAATCAACCCCCCACACCATCATTGAGGCGAAGAATGCGAACGGTCACAAGACGAAACATCGACACCTCAATGACAACGCTTGAAGGGATAAAGCTAAAAAAAATACACATTGCTGCAACGCACACTATCCTGAACAGACGACGACAGAGAAACAAAATCAATGTCCAAACGCCACACACCACTCGTTTACGCGCACTTGCGCGTGTCACAACTGGAGGAATGAGGGCGACTACCCGAGAGAGTCCATAATACGGCGACGAAGCTCAAAACCCAAACAAATTTCCGAACGAATGCGGCCTTGATACTGAACGCGACGCAAAGGGAAAGCTCAACGCAATCTAGGATATCGTCAACGAAGGGCAGGAGAATTTGACGACAGGTATAGGCGCGAACGATTGGCCGCGTGCCAGGGTACCCAACTCGTATCAGGAGACGGCAAAGGCGAGACCTGATGAGGACCAAGGACGCAAAGCACAAACGACCAATGCAAGCGAAGCGGTCTGACGAACTGCGCCATGGCTCGCTGGCGATACACAACATAAGAAGACAAAAAAGGCAGAAAAGTCGTAGAGATACACACAACAAGACGACGACTCAGGGGCGCGACGGTGATGAAGGCGTCGCCCGAAGGTGTGACCGATGATGGAGACGAAGCAGTGCGAAGTGTGGGTGACGAAGAAAGTCAACGGGAGAAGGCGACGCCACGGCATGGAATCCCGAAGCAATAACCGTAGGTGACACTTCTGCGGCACGACGAAGCTAAATATAAAAATTAAGACAAACATTAGTTGGCAAACAGGCCAACCATGAAAATTCGGGGAACTCGGTGTCCAAGTGTCCCGCACAGCAGTGTCCCACACCCCTGACCGTACACAGTTTGCGCACCTCGTCGCGCCCCGTGGAATGAATGTTGACGTGCGAATGAATGAATACAAGAGCTTCTAGAAGTGCCGAGAATTGCTTTTGGCTGCTTCTCAACGTGGCTGGTTTGAGCACATGGAGCTTGGGGCCGCGGCGAAGAGAAAACAATGGGGGGGGGGAGAGGGGGTGCTGCAAGGCGATTGAGACGAGGGGGGCAAGATTCACCACTTCGTGCGGGTCGGGTAGAGTAGACGTAACGAGGCGTCGGGAGGGGGGGGGGACAAGGAGCGTCGGGCGAAAGATGACCGCCTCGGCCAAGGCGGGGGAAGGGGATTCCATTTTTTTGTAGGGGATGGAGAGGTGCGCAGTGATGCCTAAGGTGGCGGCTCAGAGATCAAGCTCAATGGTGGGCACGTTTTTCATTCGTCGCCCCTGGCTGTTATGCAAGTTGAGGTCGCTTGGAGTATATGGCACTGTTGTTTGTATGAAGAACGGGCGGTCGCTTATTGTCTTGTTGTCGCTGCTCATTGAGCGGGGGGATGACTGTGTCGTTTTGTTAAGGTATTACCTGCTCAACAGCTCAGCAGCTGATAACTGCTCTGTGGTAATGTACAGCATGCATACACGCCCCAACGGACGGTGAAGCGAGCGTTGACACCGTAGCTGAGAGAGCGACTGTGGAGTGCGCGTTTTCGGGAGGCGCGGGAGGCGAGAAAAGAAGAGCATCGACAAACTGTATCGGCAGCGAATCGGACTTCGCTGAGAATCAAATGGCTCGAAATCCAAATGAAAATACGTGCAGGCCTGTGAGGTCTCGAAAGAGGGTGGTGGGAACAGCCGGAACTCGTTTGTAACGCTAGATTTGCCACGACGGACGGCCGTCTTTAGAACATCAATTAAGTCACTCGTTGTCGGTGTCCTGTTCTCGGCGAGAGGGCAAAGAGGATACCACATTGATCGACAGATCAACTTGTGGTATTATCGGAGCGGTCGTAATATCCGGTGTACAGCAGTGACAGGCCATGCTGCTTGGCAAAGGTACAACGAGCCCAGAGTGACTTTCTCTCGACCGAAGTGGACATACGTCTGAAATATTGGCTCGGACGTACCGAAATGATGAACAGCCGCGTGAGAACGGTTTCACCATCTTCTCCCCAAGCACCACCAAGGATGTTTGACACATTGAAGCTACACCGCTAACGGCAGTGCACAGTAATTTGAGGTGGGGAGATGAAGAAGTTCTTCTGAGATTCTTGGGGGAGATTGTTGCAGAGGGTCAGCTATGTGGCCTGGATGCAAAGTTTAAAAATCCTTACACACGTGCGTACCGCAGATGCAAGACACCGTCTGGCCCTGGAATGTCGTCCTTGTTCGATGATGCCTGTGGTATACTGACACGCCCTCTCTAGAGACACCCGTTCTACTGTAGAGGTCAATGAAGAGCAGGCCGTTTGCTTTTCTCTTTCAGGCGGAGAATCATGCCGGAGCGTTTCGCCGAATCAGCAATCCACTTTCGTGTATGTATCGAGCTTACACACAAATAGTCTAGCCTACCAAGAAGATCATCGACGTGAGTGAATGCGAGGGAGACAACTCTCCTGTCCGACATTGGCCTCGGGTCGTGTTCCGCTTCTGTAATTCCTATCCGTTTTGGAAGAAATTTCTGGCACTTGGAACCTCCTTGCGGGCTCCATAACCATGCCGATGAACTCTCCGTCTTGCTCTATCGGTGGCAAGGCTGGGTCTGCGCAGTACTGGGTAGACATCGTTTGCCGAAAAAAGAAAATATGTGAGAAGGTACTCCCAATAATAAATCCTGTGGGTCGTATCCGAACAGGCCCAGCAACAGGCAACAATTTGTGAATTCTAGAGATTGGAGCGGAACAGCATGCGCGTTTATGGTACGAGGAACACCCTTCCAGGGTTCATCCATGGGTTGCGGGGTAAACACAACACCGTCGAGAGGGACATCAGCAAGATTCTGAACGAGCCTGGCCGCACACCTTCTGTTGTACAATGAAACTAAAGGAGCCCCCGTCTTCAAATACCGCCACAGCAATCTATTCAACTCAGCATAGGCTTACCCGAACGCATTGCATGTAGAACGTTTTCAGCATCAGATGGCCATCTCGCAAAGTCCTTTGTCCGGGCAACGGCTGGTCCTGTTTGTGATTCTCTCGGGCACGCAATTTCACTGGTTCGCCTCCCCGTAACACTTGTTGTATGTCCCGAACCACACCCTCCGCGTAGGAGGGATCCTTTAGGGCTTGCTGCCAGTCAAGGTCGTCAAAAATTCGGTAGCGGGACTCATGGTGATCTCGATGGTCTTCCGCAGACTGTCGCACAGCAAGGCGGCCTTGCCTTGCAGAAGATATGCCTCTCGTCATCATGGACTTGGGGTCGTCGGCTACGCTGCGGCAATATCCTCCATCGGGAAACTCGAGGCACCCACCTGACTCGGCAAGTTCGAGGGGGTCGTCGGTGTCACTACTTTCAGCGTGGGGAAGCTGATGATGATACTCCCGCCCATTGCTCTCCTTCGCCCCAGAGGCTAGGAGAATCGAAGCAGCTAGCGTTGCCCTTGCTAGGGGACCTGCTTCCGAGCGACCTAACCGCCACCACCGGCGAACCTCATCCATCGCCTTTGCTTTTTCCCGTTCATGCCGCTCCCGGTAGAGGCTTCGGATCGCCGACACACTCACTCCGCGGTATCGTTCACCACCGCCGTCAAACGCGCTCAGCATCGTGGCTTCTACGTCAGGGTTGAAGTTGCGGGCGTCGTCCGGTTCGCCCCCTGGCCTTGCGTACTTCCCAGCGGCTGGAACGTGGTCGTTGGACTTGGATCGTCTTCTGCAATAGATGGCGCCACTACCTCCAGCGTTTCTGGTGCTGATATAGGGGCAGCCAACGCCGCTGCCGGCGCGTCTTATCTTTTTCCCCGTCGTGCGAAGAGCACGTGGGGCGGCATGTCCGCTGTCCGAAGGTGGTTGTCTCTTGACCTCATCAGCAGTCATCACTTCTTCTCCAGCTCCTCCTGATATCACTGGCGGTGGTGACGCTTCTCGTGCTGCTGCTGCTCCGGCTGCCGCTGCTGGGCGTGCTCGTGATTCTTCTGGCAATGACCCTCCTGGCAAGTCGGGCGGCCGAAGCACTTGTTTTTGTGCGGGTTGGGCCGACCGCGCAAGACGTTGACGAGCCCGAACCTCGTTTGCCAACATATTGAAGTCCGTGGGACCAGGGCCCCCACCACTGCTGAAGAAAGCTGGAGGCAGGTTCCGCTCGTACATCATACCCGACCAAGCGTATGACGCGATCGTGTTATAGACCTAGACCGCACAGATTTTGTCAGAAGCTACAGTCAATCGTTCCCGGTCGAGGTATTTCCCGCACACGTGCAATCGAGCCGCATTTCCTTCAGCAAGTGCCGATTCGAGCAAGGCAGAGAGAAACCGCAACAAATATTACCGTGGAGACGGATGTGATGCCGTAATGAAAACAAACGCAGTTATGCAATACCACTCCTTATGATTTCAGTAGTATGATCGGAGTCGTAGCCTGTCCGTAGAGATGACATTCGATTTCGTCTGCCATGCACTAGACTGTATTGAATGAAGAAGAGTTGGTCGTTGCTACTGCTGTAGACTACATTGGACGGAAAAAACGGATATTTCTTGTGAGCGGGAAAAATGAGCAGACTACAATAGCATATCTTCGAGACATGGTGTGTGGTAGTCCGTGTTGATTTAAATCTCTTCTTGGGTCGGGTTTCAGGGCCTCGAAGATGTTTATAATTTCATTTTATTGCGTCGCCGCTCCGTGCGGCAGATGTATGTGTTTTTATTTTTAGCATCGACCGCGCTAACCGGCTGACCAATGAAAGGACGCCAGTCTATGTGCGGTTGAAAACACAAGATGTAGTCTATGTGTGTGTCGCCTGAATCAAGTGAAGCGAAGTACATTAGAAAGCAAGACCTTTCAAGTCGAAATGCAGATAGCAAGGTATAGAAAAACGTGGTATTATCCTTCCAGCGTTGGTACGACCCCTTGCAAAACGTTGCCTTTCTCCCGTCCGCCCACTCTGGTAAAAAAAAGGTTCCTCCGTCCGCAGTAGCACTGGTCGTGCGGGCAAGTAACGATGGAATTTTTTTGTGGCTTTGCTTTGAGATTCGTATACCACAAAGATAGATATGCGATGTTGCTGAGGGGGGAGGGCTTGGCCCTTGTGGTTGTAGGTGGCAAGGAAGTAGGAACAGGGGGTGGCAGTGTCGGGGGTCTGGGGGAACATGGGCTTGAATGGGGGTTGCCTCAGAAAGAGCAAGACGGCGGATGTTTCTCTCTTGGTGTGACCGGTGGCAGTATCGATCAGCAATGCCGCACAGACTTTTGCGCGCCGAAATATGCGTGCGACAGCTTGAACCTAACCACTTCGGTGGAAAGCGGATTTCTGTTCGATACGGTGTCGGGAGTGCTGAGGGGGGAGGGCTTGGCCCTTGTGGTTGAAGGTGGCAAGGAAGTAGGAACAGGGGGTGGCAGTGTCGGGGGTCTGGGGGAACATGGGCTTGAGTGGGGGTTGCCTCAGAAAGAGCAAGACGGCGGATGTTTCTCTCTTGGTGTGACCGGTGGCAATATCGATCAGCAATGCCGCACAGACTTTTGCGCGCCGAAATATGCGTGCGACAGCTTTAACCTAACCACTTCGGTGGAAAGCGGATTTCTGTTCAATACGGTGTCAGGGGTACCAGGGAAGACGGGGCCGAGTTTTGTTTGATTTCGGGTGGATGAGGTTGAGGTTTTGTTCGTTTTTCTCCATCTACGGTTCGTGCCTAGAGTTCAGCTGTAGTGTTTCGACAAAAGTTTTGTTGGCTTAGAGGCAAACATTCCTAGCTATTGGGCATCGAGTTAATTTGGCTTGGAATGACGGCCTTGACGATCGACTTTTCATGTATGTCTGCATTTATCTGCAATTGTCGGAGGGCAAACAAAATAATATTAATATGCGACAACCCCAATAGACTAGGGGTCTCCCACACTTTGTACAGTATTCCCAAGCGACCCACGGGACTCCCATGCATGGGTGACCCATAGTGGCCGTTAGGCCCATGCGCAGCAAATGAGCACGCCCATGGGCATGGGCATGCGCAACCCATGGGAAGCCCATGGGCGGCCAATGAGAGCCCTACAGCCGAGCCAGTGAACTCCTAAACAATACGAAATCTGCTTTGGCACGGGCACTACAGCGTCTACTACTGTAACCCTAACGCAAACATTAACCCTTACCCCAAGCCTGGGAAGCCTATGGGCGGCCAATGAGAATTGTACAGCCGAACCAGTGCACTAGGCAATCTGCTGGAACGGGCACTAGACTACAGCGGCAAGACTACTACTGTGACCCTAGCGGAAACATTAACCTAACCCCAAGCCCACACGATAGGTGCTATTAATAGGTTGGCGCTGGTGACTAAGTTCGAGGTTGATAATATGCCGGTGGCGAAGTTCTAGATTCAAGTGCCCAAGGTGGGCGCTCATGAAGTGCCCATGAACGGCCCAAAGGTTACCCATGGGTGTCCCGTCGGGGGTTTAACAAAACTGTCAGCGATTGCCCAAGACGCCAGTCGACGATGCTAGAAATTGTTTTGAAAATCATCGAACTTGACCAACACTTCACGTGCCAGATGTCTCCTACCAGGATATTAATGCTCTTAATGGAAACTGGTCGCTCGATCAGATTGGAACAGGCGTAGCTTGTAACACGGTATTTTATCAATAGACTATATAGACTAGACTATACTAAACGGTAATTCATCCATCCTTGGCTTCGACCGATAATTCATAGCTACGACGGTGGAGGCACAGCCTCCCAACTCCGAAGCAGCGAAAGCATCACGTCATGCTGTTGAAGGTCTGCGGGGGGCTCCTTGCTTCGCCTTGTCGCTTCGCCTCGTTTGTTAGTCGTACAGTAGCCGGAAAATAAACAAGACGATTGGTTCTCGTTTCGAAACCAGCCGCGGAGGGAAATATTAACGGTCCAACCAGCCCCGACTTCAGAGCAAAAGTGCCTGCTGTACAAGAAAGATGTGACGACACAACACCAACACCTACTGCTTGCTGTACTCCTCGTGGCGATGTGCTACCACTGTGATAATGCTGCTGCTGTAGCATCGTGTCGCCGATGCCGTTTGAGGTTTGTTTGGAGTTTGGGGTTGGGGGCCCCACGGCGTTGGGAGAGAGACAAGTCTTTTGGGGGGGTGCCTGTCAGACATGAAACAAGTACCATTCATTGGTTGCCAGTCACCTAGTCGCCCCGGTGGTCTAGGCTTGTGGTATCTTCGTGATCCGCTAGTCGCAGAAGTAGTGAGTTCGAATCCCAATGAGGTCAAAATTTTACGAAATTTTTTGCGAGTGATCGCGAAAAATAGCGGACAAGCTCCCGTGAGTACCAAACTTCGACGTTAGCGACGTTGACGAGGGTAAGGGACGGCTGGACCCTTCTCGCGATAACAATAAAAATTCAGCACGCACCGCAGGAGGAAGGTGGGGTTTGAAAAGAAATAAAAAGAAGGAAAAAGCCCTGATGTTTAGACTACCCCCTCCTGTGTGACCCTGAATGGTTGAAATTGTACGAAAAAATACACTGAAAAGTGTAGTACTCTACATACGGTGAAAAGTGTATTATAGTACACGTCTCACCACGAAAAATGGATGGACTGTCGCCATAATCACCTGACACGTGTTGCACGGGGCTCCGTACGAAAACAAGTCCGTCCAAAAATCGAAGCAGGGTACCCTTTTTGGTGACACCAACGGTCGGACCCCCTCGGCGGCGGCGGGTCCAGGGAGGCTTCACTCAACCACCCCGTTCTTCATGCTCAGGGAAGATACCGAGGCGAAGCTTTGCGGGATCCTGGAAAACAACTTAGACTACACCTGTGAGTGGTTCACTGTTGCATTGCGTCCCTTGAATGGGAGAGAGACGCAGCGGACATGTGATGAACGGATGTTGTTCAACTTGGTTGCGCCGCGCTGGGAGGTGACCTTTGGTTGAAAGTTGTGACGTGATTCATGGGCCAAATCGCCCGATATGCGGGGATTTCTGGGCTGTGATTGATGAAGTGGCGAATACACCCTGGTAAAAATTCGGATCAGCACTACGAAATGCGTAATCATCCTTGCCGAAGGTTGTCTGAAAAAGGCGGCGGAACCTCGAAAACGGCAGAGCCACGTCGCCGAGACGCCGGATAAGGTGACTAC
>CACKRE030000381.1:21955-42688 GCA_902602495.3 Ectocarpus sp. CCAP 1310/34 | reverse complement strand
CGGGACGGAGCACGCCGGGTTCTCACCGGACCAGGCTCTCACATCACCAAAATCTTCGGGGGGGGGAAGAAAAACCTTGTAGATATGGTAGGTAGTTACCTGGTCCGCGAATCCAACCGCGCCGTTAGCGACCATCAGACTGCCATCTGCGCTCATGCTCGCGCCCCAAATAGAGGCCCCCCTCGAAGCGATCGCGAACTTGCCCCAGGATGCCCCGCCGTCGATCGGGGCGGCCGCTAGGCCGTACACGCCTTCGACCAAGGCCATCGCGCCCGCCGCAGCCAGGCTGGTTACTCCGGCGGCGGCCTTCGCGACCCCGTGGAGCAGGTATTGGAGGGAATGACGACACCCACGACGGGAGCACTTCCGGCTGCCGCCTCCAACGCCTATTCTACAACTGCTTCCCCCAAGGTTTCCATGACGCTTTCCCCCACGAAACCCCCACCTCTTCGACCGCCTCTTCCACTGTTCCCGTAGGATCGACGGCGCCGAGGACGGCCGGAGCTTTGTCCCTGGCCGCGTCGAAGGCCTTCACGGTGGACTCCGCAAGACCTTCGGCTTGGGTTTCGACCTGCTTGACGTAGCCCTCGACAACTTCTTGGGCGCTTCCGGCGTCAGAAATTCCTCGCGAGGTAACCCCGCCTGCTTCATTCATGGCGCGTGCTGCTCCGTGGACGACCTCCGTCCCCGCCTTGCCACCCTCTCTAAGAGCATCATGCACGACGCCTACTGCATCCCCGACCACCTCCCCGGCCTTCTGGACCACCTCGCTGTTCGCCAATTATTCAACAGCGCCCACGAGTACTCCCTCTTCGCCGTCCTCCGTGCCTTCGGTCTTCTGTCCGCCGGTTTCCAGGAGCACGCGCTTCTTCTTGGCCTGAGCGACCGAGGAGGAGAGGGACGAAGGCCGAAAGCGTTGCAAAAGTTTGCTCATTCTGGCGAATTGGTTGTTGTTGGTGCTATTGCTTGTTCTTCATGTTGCTGTTATTGTTCTTGTTGTACTCCCAAGAAAAAAAATGGAGAGATTTGTGTCGTGAAAACATTGTATTTCTTCATTTTCGTCGGGACAAGTTCCGGGGGATCTCCCTACCTTGACTCAATTTCCCTCTCTCTCTCTCTCTCTCTCTCGCTCTCTCTCTCCCTCTCTCTCTCTCCCTCCCTCCCTCCCTCCCTCTTTCTCTCTGGCACGGGGACTGGGCTTGTGTCGACAGTTTGCCGCATCCTCAAGCCCCCGGTACCAGAGGTTTGCGCCCCAACAGAAGGGAGTCCTTCTTGCTCTTACCTTTGGTGGGCGACAAAGTCGCAGGCGATAACGAGCGAGAGCGTCAGGACGATCGGCCCGCAGCACAGTGCACAAGCGGGCATCGTACCGTGAAGGGGGTCGAATTAGCCGATATTGAACTCTTCACAGAGCGGGGCGACAGAGTGTTTCATTTTCGTCTGATTCTCAATAACTGAAAATACCAGCACCCCCCCTCCCACCGCCAGGTCCAACAACTACGCAGGGCTCACGTCCCCTGTCGTCGGCACCAGAAGGGCGGCGTTCCAAACATTTCGTCCAGAATAGCCCAAACAAGAAACCCTTTGTCCGTCTGGAGTTAGGCTCCGATTTCAATCAACCGGGCCTCCAAAATTGGCCCAGGGATGGTGGGTGTGATTTCACTATCAAATGCCCCCCGTGCAGCGCCCCATCCACCCCTTGCAGGATAGCAGCATGCCCTGGTACAACATGCCACCGGATCGGGAAGCACTGAGTCGGGGGGTGGCGGCGGGTTGTTGCTGAAAGTCCCGTTGTTGTTGTTGCTACTGCTGCTGCTGCTGCTGCTGTTGTTGTTGTTGTTGTTGTGTAGATGGTGGTGGTGGTTCTTCCACCACCCTGTCTGGTTCATCATTTTGCGGAGTGCTCTTCACATGAACAAGCCTGGTACCCAACATGCACCCCGGGCGTTGAAGCCCGCCCGCGCTTGAATATGAAAGGGAGTGATACAGGGATTGAAGACAGAGGATGATCAAGGCAATCCTTGCAGCTCGGTATGGAGCATGCTGCATAAGTGTGCGTAGCGGAAATCATCTCAGGGCGAAGTCGAGGAAGGAGTGCATGTTTGGGCACGACTCCGATTGCTCCAAACTTGCTAGACTGTGGAGGTTCAATGATTCAAAGTATATTTGCATTGCTTTCGTAGCGTCTTTCAACCTTCCGGAGATAGGTGCCACGCACGGGTGTAACACGGACGACTACCACCGCAGGCCCGACCCATCCCGTAGCGCCGAAAAAACAACCTCGCCAAGAGACCTTGCAGCCGGCGGGCCGTAACCGTTGCACATTTTCCTCTGAGGCCGATTTGACGCGGGTGGTGAGCGAGTGTACACTGGGATCCATTATATGCTTGAAAATCATCACAACGACACTCACTCGCAGGATTCAGAGGCCCTCCGAATGAAACCAAGAGACTTTGTGCCACGTCCCATGTCAAAACGCACAAGCTATAGGTTACGTCTGCATCTTCAAAGCTCGCTAAACAGCTCATCACGACAACCCTCCGGCTGAAAAAATACGCAAGTGTATGTACATATTTTCTCCACAAACCGAACACAAATCTTCCCCAACGGCACCTGTGAGATGCGAATATACAACGAAGGCGCCCGAAAGCCTTTCGTTCCTCATTCAATGCGGTCCGGAGAAAGCTCTCTCAACAAAACTCTTCATAGATCCACATTATTGTTACCTGAAAAACTCTCGGACACAACAGATTCTACCAAATCGTAGAACTGCCGAACCGACCTTTGGCAACAACCCTCATCCTTCAAGGAGAAGAAAGTTCATGACGGATGAAGGACCGTACGAACGGTTTCGCAAGAACGA
Organism: Ectocarpus sp. CCAP 1310/34; assembly: GCA_902602495.3. Taxonomy (NCBI): domain Eukaryota; class Phaeophyceae; order Ectocarpales; family Ectocarpaceae; genus Ectocarpus; species Ectocarpus sp. CCAP 1310/34. The sequence goes on along the minus strand of CACKRE030000381.1, from coordinate 39,825 downwards.
CCGCGCCGAGTCAAGTGCCAAGAACACCTTCTCCCATGAGAAATAACAAGTGCTCTACCGTCTTCTTGAAATCGAAGAATGGCAGGGCACGGAATGACGGAAATCCAAACAGAAATATCGAACAATCCTGAGCTCACACGCAACGAGACGCACCACACGCATACACGCAATGCAACTATCGGTATGGGACTACGTTCAAGCGGAAATACCGCGCCCTCCACGAATGATACATTAACATTTGGGGAGTGAGTGCATGCGCAGAACATTCGAACACCATGAGCCTCCGAGAATGCCAAAAAAGGCGGTGACGAAAGGATTGTGTATTTGCCCTGATCTCAAAAATCACACAGCGACAGGGTGCCAGCGAACTATGTACTCCGAAGTAGCACCATAACGCGACATGCATGGCCGGCAAGAGACAGAAGACCACGAGAAAAAAACATCAACGATGGACGGCAGAGCACGCCGTCGTGGCATCCACCTAAACAAACCCTTGTCTCTACACCCGCCTAAACAAATTTGTAAGACGACGTACCCTGCGCGACGGACGTGCCCTTGTATCTGCCTTTCGTGTCGAAAACCATGCTTGTTCCATCCCGAAATGTGGTGTACACCGTGGCTGTGTATGGAGCGTCGAATGTGCCCTTCATTACTTGAAGACGGGCTTGAACGGTGCGGTACGCCGGAATCCTGACATGGAGAGTGTCCTCGATCGTCCTAGTGATCTTCTCCGACCTAGAGCCGGAGAGCGTTTTGGTGAGCTTGAACCCTATGCCCCCGCCTATGTTGCACTCCGGGGGGCCGACCGATATGTTCGCGTTGGTAGATACCTCCAAACCCGTCTCTTCGGTGCAACTCGTTGTGATGCTGACCGATTCAGCCACTCGAATGGTCGCCTGTTGCGGGACCGAGGTGTGGTTGATGTAGGATTGTTCGATCACGATGGGGAACCCTGCATCCGATTCACTCACGTCTATTCTCACGTTCTTCGTCTTGCAGGACTCTATTGGTTTCAGAAACGCAAAGCCTAGGCAGTCGATTTCCCAACCACTTCTACCCACTACGGCCACGGGTATTCCGGAACCAACGTTGATCACATACTCTTTTTTTCAGCCCCACTCTGTCATATTGTGCATTAATGCGCTGCCATTGGACAGTTTGATCTATATACCTCCACAGCGGGTACCCGCACCGTTTCCCCAGAGCGAGAGCTCGCTGACCGTGACATTCCTCGGGATGGTCAAGCTTTTGGACGGTCCATTCTTTCTTCCTTTGACAAAAACATTGCCATCTGACAGGGTGACCTTAATGCCGTTGAGACACGATGCGCCGGCCCAAACTTCGATCCCAGTGACCACTGACCCATCCTTGTAGTAGAACTTCCCGTTTTATCGAAGTCGCTACCCCCGTCCCCGCCAATCAGGTGAATTCTTTCACAGTAGCCCTGCACAGTCACAAATTCGACACCATGAAACGGGTAAGTGGCCGTCGTAAATGACTAACAAGAGCCGCGAGCAAGCAGCCCTGCGGTATCCATTGTTAACTGTTCGTCTCTTGGGTATCGCTTAGCCATTCCGTGAAACCTGGACCACAACAGCACATACATCTAGATTGATTGAACGTCAGACTTCGCATGATATTACATGTATATTAATCGTAGACGTCTAACATATCAAAACAGGAAATTCCAGGCGCCGGGCGCATTCTTGAAATAAAGAGGGTCGCTCTGCAGAGTGTTGGAACATCCGAGCAAGGCAGCGATCGGCAACCGCTATGCCGCGGTTTTGCTCACCATATTCGTTGCGCAGGTGTTGTTGCGGAGCAGTGTTTGCCTGTTCCCCCTGATCACCTGGCACAGACATACATGCAGTTGTTCACGTCACGTTCTAGAACTAACCTTCGTAGAGGGGTATGATATGTTGATTGGTTTCAGCGAGATGTGCTGTAGATCGTAAGCGGCGATGATAGTATCGTCGAGTTGTGGCTCTTTGCCACGTTGCAACTGAATCCGTGAACAGCTGCCAGCAACCAAAAGCTGGTAAAGAGCAGTTTCGAAGAAAAAGCACGGTAAAAGAACAGTTTGTCAGGTTCTTTTCGTGACTAGACCGGATAAGAGACCGGGCCATTCGAGTACCGCTAAAGGCCAGGGCAAGCATATCATCTGTAATTGTATAAATTGTTCTTTCCACCAACTACCTGTGGTGTGCCACACCCGCATCAATTGATGTATACGAAGCATGCGACAATCATTTATGTAGTTGCAGCTGCTTACACTATCGGTTTGATGGCCCGAAACCAGTTCATTCATTCTTGGTGAAACAACATATTCCCCTGATTGAGAGCGAAGTATCTGATTGAGAGCGAGAGCCAAAAAAAATGAAATTTCGGGTCCAGACGCCTCTTGCCATTTCTTGGCAAGTAGGGGACGGGCTATTCCAAGAAGCGGTGCAAATTGAAGGTCTCATCAGCAGCTTCGCGAGCATATGCGTGTCATCGTCATCGGATGCTGCAGCGAGGAGCTAGACAAGTTGCTAGATTTGCCCAGATTGGCTATTTCTGCTCAAACTGTTTCAGGGCGGTATCGCGTCGGGCGGTGGGCTCTGCTGTAGCTTCTGCTCCCCGCTGTAGCTCCACAACGAGAGACTCCCACAGGATGACCAGGGTAGCGGCTTGAAGCTACGGGCTAGCCCTTCAATTCAAGCTACACAGCAAGCTCCACCTCTCAGTGGTAGTCCGGCTACAGCGTATCGCGCAATCTCGCTCTCAATCAGATGCTACGCTCTCAATCAGGCGAATATGTTGTTGTGAGCGATAGGCGCAATAGACTATGTATGCTGCAATACTCGTCTATATGTACCCCATCACACGCGAGTGAGACTGAACAAATCAAGGGCTACACGTATAATTACAGATTCCTCAAGCTAAACCACAGAGTTTTATTATTACCATTTCGTGGCCAGGTTTTATAAGTGGACGAGAATGATGTCTAAAGTAAATCGTCCTTCATTGAGAACCTTCAAGCTACATTTTTGCTTTTTTGTCTTCACTTCAAATCAGCGCTCACAGCACTGGTGCCGTTTACCCCAACCCGTGGTCACACAGCAGAGCCCCCCTCTACTCTCCCCTCCTGCGGTAATGTCCCTATGAAGCCCCAGAGCGCCCAAGCCCCCCTTTTTTTATAACCGTCAAATACATGGAACTCCACTATTTTTTTTGAAATTTGAGAAGCACACCGTTAGCTTGCGTTTGAGCATCTGTACGCACGAATCAGCTGCGCCACTCCCGAGATACAGCGCCACAACCACCACCGTCGGCGGATACTGCAAGGTTGGCGTTTTGGCCGCTCCTGTTGCTGAGGATGGTCAGGTCTAAGGTGGACCCAGAGCAGGCGCAGAAGGCCATCGAGGCTGTCCGCAGCGGCGCAATGTCTCTCCGGGCTGCTGCACAGGCCTATGGCGTGAACAAGCGCTCCCTCTCTCGCCGGCTGAGCGGTGATGTAAGCATGGATGCAAAGGTTGGTCCAAGGACTGTGCTCACAGTCGAGGAGGAAAATTTTGTTGAAGATGCACTGCTGTACGCTGCTCGTCACTTCATCGGGATCGACCGGACCGCGCTGCAAGAACATGTGCGCCAGCTGTGCAACGACGGTCGGGATATCTCGTGGGATGCAGCCGTCGGCCCGGGGCGATCATGGCTAGACGGCTTCTTCAAGAGGCATCCTGCGCTGTCGGAACGCAGCGCCCGCATCTACGAGGCCAACAGAATCATGAGTGACGACGAGACTTGCCTGCAGACGTTCTACAAGGACTTTGGCGAGTTCGTTGACAAGGAAAATATCCCTACCTGTGGAACACAGATGAGACAGGAGGTCCATATAGAAAGGTGTTGCTGATGGGTCTAAGCAGTACGCAAGGGCTACAGCAGTGCTGTAGTGCGCGTTGCAGCTGCGCGGCAACTTGCTAGCAGCAGGCGGAGTTGCGCCGATATTTTTTTTCAGTATGGATCGTTGGATCCGTCCTCTGCAACCCACACACCCCTGCAAGATCTGTTCCACTACCGCTGTAGACTAGACTAAAACGTACGGTTGACATACACCACAGTAGCACATGTCCCCTCCCCTTTCCCCGGCGCTCACTGTGTTACCGTACGCTCGAAGTCACTCGAGTTATAGCAAGAAGGACGGCGGCATGAGGTGTGTGTTGGGGATGAAACAGAAACCTAGACGGGTTTGGCTGTGTGTCGCACTCTAGCGCAAGCGTGGGTGTGTTCGTATGCTGCTGCGCCTCTTTTCTGATGTGATTATTCTCTATCGCCAACAGATGTAGCCGTAGTCTAGTCTCTTCGCCCTTTGCCGATACCCCCTGGCTTACAATGCTGTCGTCCGCCTCCTCTGTAGAAATAGTACACAGACCTAGAGAGAGCGGTACCAGGTGCGCCCCGACCACCTTCCCTACGCTCAACGCCACCTCGGCTACGTACCTTTCCTGGTCCAACATCTCTGTTTTGCAGGTAGCACTCCACAAGGCACCAAGACAATGAAGGTGATTGCGGAGAGCGGACAGAAAGTGGTTGGAGCGATGCGTTCAAACTCGAGAGACAACGTGACGGTGGTGGTCACCATCAGCGCGGCGGGTGCCACCCTCGCCCCGTGGATCATCTACAAAGGGCAGCGTATGCAAGCGGACTGGGTCAAAGGCAGAAACGGCCCTCCGAACGCGAGACTGGCAGTCACCGATTCCTCGTTCATGCAGGGGACCGTATTCGTCAACTACATTCGCGACTTTCACCGGCAGCTTCTCGACCGCGGCTTGATCAACGGCACGCCACACGTGCTCGTGCTTGATGGCCACGCCTCGCATGTTACCTACGAAGTTGTCAAATTGGCCAGGGACCTAAACATCGTCCTTTACCAGATACCGTCCCACTCGTCTCATGTTGTTCAGCCCTTGGACGTCGGGTCGTTCGGGTCATTCAAGTGGGAAATCACCAAGGTTCTCTCGGCCTTCCCGGCACGAAACGGCGGAAGGGTGCCCGCGAAGAGCGACATGTTGGGCATTCTTGGGGATGCTTGGTTGCGGAGCTTTTCCGAGGAACAGAACATATCATCCTTTGCAGGGGCAGGCCTTTGGCCGGTGGACGGGGAGCGGGCGATGGGTCGACTTCAAGGTGTAGGGAAGAGGAAGGAACGATCAGGTGCCCGCCCGCCCGTCGAGGACATCACAGTGGCGATTTCCGACAAGGATCTTGCCGACAACCTCGGCCCACGAACGGTTCGCGAGCTGCAGCAAAAGGGTCAGTGCGTCAAGGGCATCCTTATCAACACGGTCATGCTCGGAGCCTTCGTCAAGGCGAAAAAGAAGCAGAAGAAGCTCGCCATCACCCGCAAGTCGCAAGGTCTCCCGGAAGGAGGGGTTATCACGTGCGATGACGTCATGCCAAAATACCTCGAGGACGAACGCCAGAAGGTGGAGGCCGAGGAAGCTCTGAAAGAAAAAAGCATGGCACGGGAGATCAAGAGGGCAGCGAGGGAGGATGCGAGCTTGGAACAGGGGGCAAACCGCGCAGGGCGTGGGCATGGGCGGGGAGGAGGGCGAGGCGACACAAGGGGTGAAGGCTCTAGTGGGCGGGGACAGGGACCGGACGGAGGCAGAGGGGGGCGGGGGCGGGGGCTTGAAGGAGGTCAGGGGGGGCGCGGGCAGGGGGGGGAGGAAGAGAGAGGGCGCCGGGCTGTTGTTGGTCGTGGGCGTGTAGTTGGCCGAACGGCGGGCGGTAGAGGGGCGGTGGGTGGGCGGGGAGTAGAAAGTCGACCCGAGGCGGCGGCCGGCGGGCGAGAGGGAGGTCAGGGGCAAGGGCGGGGGCGAAGAGAAGGAAGGGGCGGGCGTGGGAGGGGCGGCGGGCGGGGTGGCGTTCGTGATCAAGTGGGGGAGGGGGTTGTGGCAAATGCCACTGGGCGGGGTGATGGTCGTGGTCGAGTGGTCGGAGGGGTAGTGGGGAATGCCGGCGTATCCAGGTCAGGGCGAACGCTGACGCCGGCACGCGTAGTCGACGTGTAGGTTTTTCTGTACCGATCCGAACTCAACCTAGTTTGATTCCAAATCGGTTGAAACCGCCCTTGGAATTGGCAAGGAGTCGGCAATCAAGTGTGTTTTTTTTTTTTTTTGAGCGTCGAGCAGTTCTGCGATTGTATGAGGCCACGCTGTACCATTCTAGCGGTTTGAATCAGTTTCTGACTGGAAAACCCGGGGATGTGACCACTCTGTCCCCGGTTGGGGACTCCTCCCCCCCGTTTGTATTTACTTGCTCCTTGCTATAGTGTCGAGGTCTGTGTCAAACGGCGAATCATGGGGTGAAAGCGAAGTAGAGAAAAACAGGAGATGCAGCGTCGTGCATATCGGGACTGGGGGTTGCCGTAGACGGACGCGAACACGGGTACATGCACCCGTTTCTTACCGTTTCATGTCGCGATTTTTTTGTGAAGTCGTTGTAAACCAGTACCAACTCAATCCTGAACATTTTTTTTGGCCCTACCTCGATTCATGGTCACGGGGCCCCTCAGCAAGCGATAATTGGGGTATTTTTCCGTCCAAAAAGTTGGTTCGAACCCGGGGATACGCCAATTTCATCCCCGCATACGTTTTTTTTTTAGCTACGACTCATATTCATAAGGTGATTGACCATGACACCAAGTATCATGTCCTGAAACGTTGTTTAACGTGCACAATGTGGCTCTAACGCAAAGTGGGGCTTAATTGGCGGGGGGTGGTGTTTTCCGTTTTTTCAGCTTCGAGGAGCCATGTATTATACTGACTCTAACAGCACACAAATTCATTTTTTTTCGTTTTTTTTTTTCTACACTCAGCTATTGATGTTGGCTTTCGTTCAATACCTCGATTGTACTCTAGTTCAACCTTTTCACGAAGTACTAGCTTGTTCCGCACAGGGTGGCTTAAGTGGGGCTTAGTAGGGACATCTACTCCNTCCTGAACATTTTTTTTGGCCCTACCTCGATTCATGGTCACGGGGCCCCTCAGCAAGCGATAATTGGGGTATTTTTCCGTCCAAAAAGTTGGTTCGAACCCGGGGATACGCCAATTTCATCCCCGCATACGTTTTTTTTTTAGCTACGACTCATATTCATAAGGTGATTGACCATGACACCAAGTATCATGTCCTGAAACGTTGTTTAACGTGCACAATGTGGCTCTAACGCAAAGTGGGGCTTAATTGGCGGGGGGTGGTGTTTTCCGTTTTTTCAGCTTCGAGGAGCCATGTATTATACTGACTCTAACAGCACACAAATTCATTTTTTTTCGTTTTTTTTTTTCTACACTCAGCTATTGATGTTGGCTTTCGTTCAATACCTCGATTGTACTCTAGTTCAACCTTTTCACGAAGTACTAGCTTGTTCCGCACAGGGTGGCTTAAGTGGGGCTTAGTAGGGACATCTACTCCACTTTGCCTTCGATTTTTAATGCGAGAAGAGTTCAGCACCCTCTTCCCTCTATGTACACACGAACTAGCGCTATCCACTGGGCCAGGCGCGGAAGCGAGAGAAAAACTCACTTTGCAAGAAAAGCTCGCGTACGCCGGGATTCGAACCCCTGACCTGACCTCTAGAAGATCGACCTCGGACCAGTCAACGCCAATGATATGGGGATGGAGTGTAGACGCATCGTAGAACGCGTTTTCGTTTGAAGTTGACGTCTTGTTTGAGAGTAGATGTGACAGATTTGCGTAGAATAGGGTAAGATGTTATCATGAACGGAGATGAAAGGGCTTTTCCAACACGGAGATGTAGCATGGATCAAAGCATTTGTTGGATTTCAGCTTTTACAAGCGGACATCAACGCAGTAGTATTTTAGCAAGCTTACGAACGCATATAGGATACCATCAGGATTGTCATTGGTAAGTTGAAGAGGAGATACTTTTACGATGTAAATGACAGTAGAAATAAGTCCTACATATGTTGTTGTACTTCGTATTGGTTTAATATTCATGTAGAGTATGAGACATTAAGTGAAAGTTTTCTGAGGTACATCTGCAATTGTCGGAAGGCAAAAATAAATAAATAAATATAATACCAACTAGACCACCACCCGGGCGACCGGGCTACATTGATTGTCGAACTTGAATGGCTGCAACGAAAAATCAGCTTCGAGGTCACGACATCAGCTTCCAAGTTTTACTTCGTAGCAAGGCACGGTCAAACCACATTCCGATACTCGCTCTTACTTTTATCATGTGCTCTCTGATGGGAAAGAACAAAGGGGGTTGTCTTGCAAGTATTCGATACTAAATGGCAATCGAGTTAGCTTCATAGCCTGGAGGTTTATAACGAAGCTACGATATATTTTCGACATAATTCAGTTGTAGAGCAGGTTTTATGGGATACTGATTGGTTGGGCAGGTTGGTTTCGCTTGAGGTTCTGCACGCACGCTAAAAGAACAAAAGAAGGGGGTAGCGTGCATGCGCGGATGTTTCATGGAACAATCCCCGGAGCGGAAAGACCACCTACTAACTACACCCTAGACTATATAGACTATAGACTACATTGGGTAGGTCTGCGTTCGTGAGGTGTATCTCGAGAACTTGGCCACGACGGCACAAGAGGCAGAGATGGCGTGAATAGGAGGAACACAGAGGACCCGCCTGCTTATGGTGGTGCTTACAGAGTCGCGGATTCTCCCGTTTACGTTGACTACACCACAGCGCGGCCGAATATACAAGATGTAGATCGATTCAGATTTTTCGCCCTCTTGAGGGCTAGATCGCCTTTTGGGAACACTTTTTGTCCCAATCTTCTCCACCTGCTTTACCTCGCGAAGAATGGCACGATTGTCTCCTCCTTTGAACTACTCGACCAGGGGGGTGCCAGGGTACACGGGGACGACTCTAGTTTAGTATGGATGCTTTGAAGTGTGGAGGAGTATGAGGGCAATGAACAGGTCGAATCGGGGGGCGATTACGCCGAGGGTTGAACAGCGAAGTTGCGCCGCGTCTGTCTACCCTAAAGGAAAGCGCTACTAGGGGCAAGCGCGGAAGAAGTACCTAGCCCACCGTTGAAAGGAGGCACCGGGCAACCTAGGGCTTGGGTAAGAAGGTCTCGCTTTCCCTCTAAAGAAATGTATTGAAAACCTTCTTTTCGTGCCCCGTTTACCACGCTCCCGCCAGTTGCTGTCTATAATCCTTATCAAATGTCCCCTCGATTCGAGGGGACATTTGATAGGGCTTACAGACGAGAGACGGCTCAAGTGGGAAGGCAGCTTTGCACTTGCATCCAGGGATGGAACTGTGTGCACCATCCAATCAGCAGGCAGGCGTCGTTCGCTCTTTTTCTTACATTTCAGAAATTTTGAATGAACGCCGAATTTTCTGTGCGTAGGAAGGGGGTTAAGTGCGGGCGCCATCTGTACAGGGACAGAAATCGCCCGTGACGTCCATCCGTGGTCTATGTACGAGTGTTTTCCTGCCAGCTGGAACGGAAGCACTCCGTAGGCCAACCAGCTATCTATGTATATACGTAGCATCGAGATAGAAGACCGGGACGGGAGAATGACACAAGGACGGGAAAAAAAAGGAGAAAACGACTTACTTGAGGGCAACAACCCAGGCGTGTAGTCACCCAGCCGGCTAAGGGCAACCAAACGACTAGGAATGCCGTCGCTAGCACGCTTACCTTGCGAAACTTGACGATATCACGCAGGTCCTTGCTTGATCTTAGGTGTGGTAGTGGAAGATGGGAGTGGATGTGGGCGCGTGGGGGTGCCTAAGAGCGGGACGGGCCAATGGCTCAACCATCCCAGGACCATTCCCAGCACCGATCCCGACGGGAGAATGGCAAAACTCTGAAAAAGAAACAAAAGTTCCGATCAAATCTCCTGCGAACTTTTGCTGTGGCGGGGGCGTCTCTCCGGGCTCCCTGAAGATGCAAGTGTTGATCGATATGATACCAAAATGAACCGAAGCGTAGCATTACCGGCGGAGGAGGTCCTCGCTCCTCTACCCAATGTGTGTCCGGGCTTGACCTGTCTTGTGCGCGAAGGGGGGAGTAGGGAATGAGAGATAAACCAAATTGGGGAAAGCCTTCAGGTGGAGATCGCGATTGTCATTATTTGTTGGAAGAAGGGCGGAAGAAGCCACAATATTTTCAGCCAAGCCAACAATCCGAGCCATGCTCGATATTGTTGTTGTCTTCACATTAAAATCCATCCCGGTCTCTCTATCCAGTACCTCCTTCTGTCTCAATCTCTCCGTACTAATCCAGCACTTGACTCGGTCAATTTCCGTGGTCACAGGCTAACGTACCTAGAAAAGGTATACCAAAATAAAATGGACCCCAAGGGTTAGCAGAGCGATAAAATACAAGAAAACAAAAGAATCAGAAACAAATAATTAAACAAATAGTGGAACGTGCGCACCACCAGCCTGGGGGGTAGCCTTCCGGAAGGACCCCAAGGGTCAACAGTACGTGCCAGTAAAAAAACAAAACAAAGCCGAAATAAATCAAAGACAGACGAGGACATAAACAAACTCCCACAGAGACAGGGATATCCGTAGAGCCAGTCTGAACGCGACAGCAAACGGGGGAGAGGGCAACAGAAAAACTAGTCGCTGAAATTCAACCGCAACATGTCACGTCACGCGGTCGGTCTCTTCTCGCTTGCTTTCTTCCCGCGCCGTTTCCTCCCGCCCCCCTCCCGCCCCGTTGATTGGTGCCGTATCTAGACTATTTTTGGGCCCGCTGTCTCCTCGTTTGATGGCTCGTTGTCGGCTGGCCTCCTCCTTGCCCTTGTGCCAAGAGGCCATGAACCTCTCAGCTCCCTGTAGCACCCCCGCGTGCCACGGTACCCCCCCCTCCACCTTCGCCGCCTCACTCCAGACTAACTTCGGGACTCCGAAGACGCTCGGCTTGTCGGTCGTGGAGCCGTACCTGGCTTCGAACATCTTCATGTCGTCCTTCAGGCATGTCAGCCAGTTCTGCTCCGGGTTTCCCTGGCCCGGGCCCTCCCCTCCCACCAACTCGCCGAACATCAGCCGTTTCGGAAGCCGCCCGTCCGGCTGTCTTGCCACGGCCCCCGCAAAGAGCAGGCGCCGTTGACGGACAGTGGCCTCCACGCTCTGGCAGCCGACCCTCTTCAGCGCCTGGGCGTATGACAGCTGCCGGTAGGTGCCTCGTTTGCGCCGGTAGCCGATGACTCGCAGGAGTAGCCGGTGGTGTGTCGTCTGCAGCATTCCGTAGTGGTTGCGGCGTGGGGACCATGTCATGCAGCCGTATAGCAGTGCCTCCACTGCCTCCGCCTGGAGCAGGCGGGCTTTGAGGCGAAACGGTGCTCCCGGTCGGTCGAAGAGCTCCGTGGCGTATCGCTTAATGCACGCCCACGCTGCTTTGCTCCTGTGGTTGATCTCTCGGGTAAGGTCGCCCTGCTCGTTGACGAGGCCGCCCAGGTATCGGAACTCGGTCGTCTGTGCGTACCTTTGCCCCGCTGCTTCGATGGTCAGCACCGGCGGTGGCGGCGGCGGCGGTCGCTGTCTCTCCTTCACCCGCATCACCAGGGTCTCCGTCTTCCTCTCCGACACCGTCAGCCCGAACTCCCGGAACACCTCCACGATAATGGTCATCATCCTCGCCAGGCCGTCGGCGGACTTCGACACAACGCCGGCATCGTCGGCATATAGCCTCCCCCACACCGCCCTCCGGACTCGGTCCAGCAATCCCTCCCCCCTCCGTTCCTCCTCCTTCAAGTACACTAGGTCCCGCACGATAACCTCATCTTGGCTGAACCGTGTGACAATGATCTCGAGAGGCGCTGCGAAGAAGACGTTGAACAGCAGTGGGGACATTGAGCACCCTTGTCGTAATCCCTGCGTGACCGGGAACCAGTCCGATAGCTCCCCATCGTCCGTGCGGACCCGGGCCCGCATTCCGACGTGGAACTTGCGGATGACGGCGATCATCTCCCCGGGGATCCCGGCCCGGGCCAGCACCTTCCACAGTAGCTCCCGGTCCACCGAGTCATATGCCTTCTGCAGATCGATGAAGCACATGTAGAGCGGGATTCTCCTCCTCCGCCCCAGCTCCTGGAGTCGGCGCACAACGAACAGCATGCATACCGTGGATCGGCCAGGCCGGAACCCGCACTGTTCCTCCGGGAGGATTTCGTTGGCTTCGCAGAATGCGCTCAGGCGGTTGGTGATGGTCTTGGCGAGTACTTTGCCTACATGCGAGAGCAGCGAGATGCCCCTGTAGTTGTTGCAGTTCGAACGGTCACCCTTCTTGTACAGCACCTTAATGATGGCATCCTTCCACTCCTGCGGCATCTCTCCCCCATTCCACACTTCGACGAAGATGGCACGGAGGCGCTCCAGGACAACTGGCTCGTCGTCGCCGTCGACCTTGAGCAGTTCGGCGGCAAGGAGGTCGGGACCAACCGCCTTCCAGTTCCCCAGGCCTTTCGTCGCCGCCTCAACCTCCTCGAGGTCTGGTACCGCCGCCAGGTGTCGGGTGGCGCGCGTCGCTGGTCGCTGCATCACCTGTTCGACAACGTCTGGGTTCAGAGTGGGGGACTTGGAGTTCAGGAGGGTATTGAAGAATCTCCGCCACCGCTTGAGGATGGCATCCTTGTTCCGGAGTAGCACGCCGTTCTCGTCTGTAACGAACTGCTGCCCCCCAGCTTGTCTCCCGCTGAGGCCCGTTGATCGCTTGAGGTGTTGGTACAGCCCCCGCATGTCGCGGTCCTGGTAAATCGCTTCGAGCTCCGTCACGTACCCTTCCAGGTGGTCGTAGACGCTCGTTGCGATTGTTGCCTTCACCCCCTTGCACGCTGCTTTGAGGATCCTCCACGTTGCTGCGTTCGGTCTGGCCTTGAAGCCATGCCGCGCCGCCCGTCGCTTGTCAAGGGCGGTCGCCAGGGCTGCCCGTGCGGCGGCGGTCATGTTCCATTCCGGGGTGCGCCGCCTCCGGAGTTCCTCAGACAGCTCCGTCTCCGCCGCGCCAAGCAGGGCCTCCGTGATATGTGCTTCCTAAATACTTTCGAAGTACTCCACGTAGACTAGCGATTTTCACACGCTCACCTTCCGTGTACACAATGTATTTGTACTTCAAGTATGCGTGTATTTGGTGGCGGGTACCCAGCTTCGCTTAACCTCCGACCCCATTAGAGAGGAAAGGACGTGGGTGAGGAGGGAATTTCGTTGCGGCAGTAAGGAGAGAGGTGACGTTTCGCACGGACCTATTGCACCAAGATGTCGCCGGTATGCGTACGTGTACCGATGCTTTGCCCGACCTGCCGGTATACCGTTGGGCTGTGTCCGCGAGGTTCGAATCTCCAATATTTATACAACCCGTGAACGAGGTTATAGTTGGACCTCAGCAACATAAGGATATGTTTTGGAAGAAGGAACACACCAGTGCGTAACATCAACGCCAAGGACGTGTGGGGTGTCCTTGGGGTCCGCGTGTGTACACCAGGGCTTGCGCACAAATTCTGTGCGCAAGCGGAGAATAAAGCCTCCAGAACTACCCTTACAGAACCATTTTGAATTCCTCCAGCGCACCAGCAGCAGCACACACACACACACACCAACGGCTCAACGGCACAGAAGCATTCGCTGCGCCCTCTTCAGCGCTGCGTACCCTGACTGGCTCACATGAGCCTCTACGTGCAAGACTACATGATGGTAGACGTTGGTGGTGGCGAAGGCGAAGCTGGCGGTGACACCATTGCCTCCGGTAGCACCGCAGCCCCTGGATCCTCTGCAGAAGAAGGTAAAGGAGCAGCACCGCCGTAGCGGTGGCCGTAAGGTGTGAGGCTGTGCACGAGACATGGCCTCGGAGCGTGGAGGTGTCCTTGTTGTGTTGTTTTTGTTTCTGTGATCTTTGTGCTCGAATGCGCGTGAGGTCTCCCTCATTCTTAAAAATCCTTGTACACAGCCCACAGCGGCACGTCTCGTCCAAAATCTTCTTGTATATTCGAAATAGTATGCACACCGCGAATCCCCCCTCTTCAGCGCTGCGTACCCTGACGGGCTCACATGAGCCTCTCCGCGCAGGACTGCATGATAGAGGCTACTCCCTCTGCGGCTCTCGATGCTGCTTCCCCTCCTGCGGTAGCAGCAGGTGGCAGCACAGGCGTGGGTCCCGAAGGCGGCGGAGCAAGCCCTTCGCCGCTGGCCGCGCTCATGTCTTCGAGCCGGACCTCCACGGAGATGCATGGTGCTGATGGTGCTGATGGGGAGGGGGAGGACATGGTGGTGGTAGACGTTGGTGGTGGCGAAGGTGAAGCTGGCGGTGACACCATTGCCTCCAGTAGCGGCGCAGCTCCTGGATCCTCTGCCGATGACACACGTGCGGCTGCGGAAGGTCCAGCTCCAGCCGGCGATGCAGCCCTGCCGGAGCTATCTCCAGGTATGATGGCGTATGATGTATGCGGTCATACGAGCAGACGTTTGTTGTAATGCGCTCTGTGTTACCCAACCGTATCCGTCCGTACTTCCGCACTACAAGGGGACGAGTACACGCCTCAACGCACCGCGATTTTGTCGCGGTTGTGATGAAGAAAGCCACCTGAAATTTTTAGTTTTATACGTCCAGCCCACACAAGTTGACACGACCTTCAATGTGCCACACTTGGCCACTTTTCTCGGATTCATTTGAGGTGGACCTGTGCAGGCGAGCTAGAGGCTATTGATAAGCAGGTCAGGGCGTTGAATTTCCCCAACTTAGAAGACGGGACCGGCGAATATGGCGAGAAGACCCTGGCCAACGCGGTAGAGATGGTGAAAGCTGTGCCCGGATTCACCCGCGGCTTCCACGTGATGAGAGTTGGCAAGTCGAAGGTGAGACCTACTTGGACATGCACTGGGTTTTCGATCGCAGCGGCGCTTCCCTGGCGTACATGTTCTACTTGCAGCGTGGGTGTACGAGATGGCGCTTTGGTGATAGTACGCATGCGATGCATGAGTACTTTTTGCACGCTCGGGGTTTTCGGGTCGTCAAACGTGACAAGTGACTGCGCACACTGCTACTATCTATCGAGGGCTGACATGTGATGTGTTGACATGTGATTGTGTCGTTGCCGCCGCCCCCCAGCTCATGACAAAAATACAGGCAGAGAGTAGCGGAAAGCGCAATAGATGGAACTGCGTGTGGATCACTTGCGTCCACTTCGGGCAGCCGAGAGAACGTGAACGTGTCGCGGACGAGAAGGCTCGCAAAAAAGCCTCTTCGTCCACGGTAATACCAATTGCCTGAATATTCGTGAATACTAGTAGGTGATGAAGACGCTCTTCACCTGCACTTCACTGTCCCTAATATGAAATGCTTGCGAGGGGCGGAAGTACCACCAGTGGCTTTCCGTTCGAGGGCGAGTGAGTGTGTGCGCTTGTTTCTTTGTCGCTGTGCAGTTGCCTGTGTACGCTGTGACGTCCAAGTTTTCATGCGTTGGTTCGATCCTTTCCTACACATGTCCTGTCGATCATTTCAGCCGGTACGGACGGCGAAATTGGCGTGATTTTTGTCCGTTTTTTGTGTTGATCTGGTGCGCTGGAGGAATTCAAAATGGTTCTGTAAGGGTAGTTCTGGAGGCGTTATTCTCCGCTTGCGCACAGAATTTGTGCGCAAGCCCTGGTGTACACACGCGGACCCACGTGTGGGCGTTCGGTGATTTGGGGTGCGAGGATCGCTCGAGACACGCCAAACATACTCCATACATTGTTCGGAACACCTTTTTTCAAAAAGTAACGTTTTCTGCAGAGATTAGCTAAGACTCTACATCACAGACGAAGACGGTTCACCTGCTTGCCAACGGACGACTACTTTCATCTGGGCCTGATCCACACGCTGTTGCCGACCCCCGCCCTGACGAGTCCAAAGATATTTCATGTGCCTGTATCTCGCGGCCAGCGGCTGTTCAATTCTACACTACCCCTCGCTCCACCGTCGGTGGTATAGCCCGCACGGAAGTCATTTTCCGAGTGATCGTCGCCTTTGGATTTCATTGAAACGCCCAGCTACCAAAGTGTACCAGTATCGACTTCACCACGCGCGACGCACGCACCAGCAGCGCTCTGCGCGAAACAAAGCCAGAAAAATTGTCTCGCGCACAAGATACCAAACCATATAGGCTACGTATGGTGGTAGGCTGGGTCCCATGAGACGTACGTCCGGATAGCACAAGCTACCACACCTCGTCCTACACGTCCAAACAAGAGAAGGTACACCTACTCTCCAACACGGGTGGCAAATGATATTCTACCTCAAACGACATCTCCCTCGAAATTGTCAAACAACAGCGACTAGCCTCAGCAGCTTGTCGTGACACCTCAGCTAGCTCATCGAGTTCAAACCATCTCGATTCAGCAGCCCCCCTCAAACACCAATACAGACGTAGACCAATTTTTCAGCGTTCCTGGCTATGGTAGGAGGTGACCGACTTCCACATCTCGGGAAGTTCATTACCCAGGAACGAGCAAACGAACGGGATCGCCCCAAACGAGAGGCCGACATCGATAATTGCCAAGACTATATCCTCCGGGGACTCCGTCATGCTAAAGAGCAGAACGCTCTCGATCGCCTCGATGGCCAGCGGGGCGATAAGAGCAACAAGCAACACAATCAAGTGACCGAGAGCCAGAATCGAGCATTCATCCGTGGTGGCCGAGGGGTCGCTCGTCGGCCGGGGGAGAAGCTGCCCATGCCGATGGCAGGCGTAAATAATCATTCGCAGAAAAAATACAGAAGCCAAAAACATTCCCCCGCCCGCGGGAATGCCGGCATCTGACGCGAAGTTGTACGCTACCGCGGATGCCCAGACAGCAAGCGCCTGCGCCCCGAATCCCGTGATGACTGCCGTGCGCATGAGGAAATCGTCGTTCTTCCTTTTTGCCATCCAAACCATCGCGAGCGGAGACCCCCCATTCCCAAAGCGATACCGCCCGGCCATGTACGCGCCCACGGCCAGGACTAGCGCAAAGAGGAGGCCGACGAATTTCATCGCCGCGGACGTCACGAAGACAAACTCCGTCAGCGTGGCAAACTGGAACCCGTCCCTCTTCACGGCGTTCACCAGACTCAGAACGAACTCTACGAGGGTCAGCAAGTTGCTGATCACCGCGCGCCGTTGGAAGTCTTTCGTTCCTCTCTTGCCTCTGCGCATTTCATCCTCGATTTCCCCCACCTCCTCCTCCGCCTGCTCCGTTGAAAATTCCATGGGCACGCTTAGAGGAATGCACGACTGCACCGTGTGGATACCTGTGACAACAATATAGGGTGGGCGTGGAGTACATTCATTCGTGGTGAGTAGCGGAGAAAAGGTGCTTGCTTGGGCCAAATTCCCTGAGAAGTATGATGCCATGGATGGATGCGGTATCGGAACCCAACTGGTTGTTGCTGTGCTGTGGTGGACCGGAGGCGAAAGGAGACGATCCTCTTATGGGGATGAAGAAGGCACTTCTGAAGGAGAACTTCATCTTGGGGGGAACGAAAGGACCTTTTCGGTGTGGGGTGAAGATGTTCGAAAACATCCCCCCCCCCTCCCCCCCGGTGTTTGCCATCGGGGCTGGGTTTTCGTCGCTTGGCAACGACGTTGTAAAACAAGCCGCCCCCCCCGGTGTTTGCCATCGGGAGTGGGTTTTCGTCGCTTGGCAAGGACGTTGTAAAACAAGCCAATTCACTTCGTGAACTCGGCAACCAGGTTACCGTTTTTTTTTTTTTTACCTCCGGGTTTTTTTTGGCGGTAACCATAATGGTGGTCGAGTAGATCATGTTGTGCGGGGTGGAGAACCCGCTCCGCGCAAGGGGGATGATCGCACCACGTTGTGTTAAAATGGTCAAGCACCCTCGAGGCAGTTACACAGTGCTTACAACTGTCT
>CACKRE030000380.1:37244-51669 GCA_902602495.3 Ectocarpus sp. CCAP 1310/34 | reverse complement strand
ACGTGGTGGGCAGCAGAGGAAGACGCATTCGTATCAGGTGCTGTCACACAGGGGCAGCGGACGGTCGAAGACAACGAAAGCTGCGGAAGAGAAGGAGGATCGACGGGGTTCCCGACGAGTATAGAAGAAGGCTCGTGTGCGATCCGAGAAGCCGCCCGGCTGACAACACCAGGAGAGTCTTGGCGAATAGCAGAAGACGAGGTTCTTGTTCCTTCTGTAACCCGAGACGACGAGGTGAGCAGGGATGAACCGCTCGACGTCTTACCTCCCTGTCGCCCACACCACAAAGGTACTGCCGAAATGGGTCTGTCATGTCCATTACCAGCAGGCAATGAGGCGGACGACGAGGAGGCGGGCCGAAAAACTAGATGTGATTTAGGAGCGTGGGGAGTATCCAAAGAAATTGGCTGTACACGAACATCTTGGGAGACTCCAAAAGGGTGCACGGTGGTTGCTGTTGACGGTAGTACCGGCTGAACTCCGCTGTCGGCTTGTCATTTCTTACCCCTCCAGCCCCTTTTAGCCGAAGTGGAAGCGTCCGACGAAAGCTCTGTGTGTGAGGACTGTTTCGTGTCCGATGCGTCCGATGAGCGGCGGGCGCGTCCTAAGGGGTGATTTCGATGTGGGTTGCGTCCTGTTGGGCGTCTATACGAGGTCATGCGTTNGAACAATGGCGGACCATTCTTGGTTAGAGCCATCTCACTAGCGACGTTGTACACCTCTTGGAAGTGTCCTTGCAACGGCCAGTCGCTGTAGTGCAACAGAAAAGGGTCCCGATCATCATAAGGTAGAGGGTCAACACTCATCACGGCGGCCGAAGAACCTTGGCTCCACGAAGGGGTCAATGTTGAACGCAACGCCGAAGAAGCTACAGCACGCGAACAGCAGACGAACTCATAGCATTCGTGGAAGATACCGAAAAGAAATCATCTCCATGCACCGCCGGCGTGTGCGCGAACGCACGATTGTCCAACACATCCCACATATCATCCAGACACGAAGCATGTCGCCCAAAAGGGGCTTCCATGGAGAGCTGCTCATCCTTGTACACCTGCCCAGACACTACCGGAAACTGCTTCAACATGGAGTCTCGAACAGCTATCTGCACTTGCGCATCCGAAGGCTTGAACGCGTGTTGGGAAACCATGACGGTCATGGCCAGAGCCTTATAGCGACGAATGTATTCTCCCTAAGTCTCGCCGTTGGATACGCCAAAACTGCGAAGACGATCAATCCCCGAGCTCTTGTCTTGAGTGTCCCAGGCGGCCGCCAATTTCTGGATGAAGAAGGCGTACGTCGAGGGCCCTGCCGGTTCCTTGCGCAGATGGTTTTCTACCTGTAGAACGGTCGCATCAAGAAATTCCAGAGTGGCACGGTTGGTGGTTTGGCCGTCAACGACAGCAGCACGGACACGTTTGCGCAACAACGGAAGCCATCCGGTGACCCAGGTGGAGGAATTGATAGTCTGCTTGCGCTTGACGCCGCTTTTGTTGAGGATCTCTGTGACCACACCCTTGCAGCTAGACGCGAAGCGAGCAAATTCATCAGGATCAGGACCGAGGGGCAAGCGTGTGACACTATCAAGTTGTTCCCGCTTCTGCTTGTCCATTTTGTCTTGAATGCGGATGGTGTCGGCCTCCGCTGCAGCGGCGTCCGCAGCGTGCAGAGCCTCCTGCCTCGCTCTCGCTCCCGTGGAAGACAAAGGCCAACCAGCATCGTCCTGTGGCACCGGTGATGCCGCTTGACTCGGTGGCTCGACGATGTGGCCGGTTGAAGAGTCAGGATCAATCAGAACAGACGCACGCTGGAGGGTGGGGGGCGATACCACCAAAGGCTGTTGCAACAGGGCTGGGGCTGTCGACGCTGACTGTGCTACCGCAGGCTCGACCGGTTCTGTCGCCGACCTCGTGGCCGATGACGATGATCCTGGCGTGGTCCTGGCAGCGTTTTCGGCACGAACATCGCGTCCCACAGGAGCTCCCGAAAAGCTCGAAGCGTGGTCTTGCATCGGTGTCGGACGCGTTGGTGGGGAAGAAGAATGTAACGATATTTGAACATAACACAACAACACTACTCCAGGAATTGCTCAACAAAGAAACGGGACACTAACCAATAAAGGAAAAGATAATCGCACGCAGGCTAATCTACCAAAAATTCATTCGTATCTACTCGATTCCAAATACCCAACTCCACTTTCTTCCAGTATGAATTCCGCACCATAGGTGCATTTACACCCACGATGTTTGCAGTCACTGGCGAGGTACGAAAAAAGGTATACATGAAATTGTGTAAAGTATTACGTATAAGTCGACTAGAATAGAAACGTGCAAGCATGTCAGCTATCAATCTGGCTGTGGCAGCTTGGAAAAATCGAATGTCAGTACATCTAATAGCAAATCGGCATGTTTGACAGTGTAACGTCGACATCTTACACCTAGTAGATAAAAATTTGGAAGACCACCAGCTGCAGCACGTATAAAATGAGCCGTTCGGTTCCAAATATTTGGCGCCAAAATTTTAGAAATTTTGACCCAAAATTCGGAATGTATGAAACGGCTTTACGTACACGACCAAAAAACTGCCGAAATCGAGTGCATGCAGGAATCAAGGCGCCAGCACATACAGCCAGCGTCGCAGTGCTGTGTAGGAGTACTGTACTGCTGTACAGCAGTACTGCTGTAGACTAGTCCGCACCGAGCTGCGGCAACAACTCCTCTTCGCCACTAGGGGCCGGGATGAGGGCGCTACCGTGAGCCCCTGCCATGGCGAGGTCTTTGGTTCCTTTTGCCACGGCACGCTCGAACAGACGGCTTAGTCGCGCCCGCTAGCGGTCAGCTCTGTCACATACACCGGTCGCCCCGGTGGTCTAGTGCGTAGCCTCGCAGCCTGCTAAGGGCCAGTCATGGGTTCGAGTCCCGACAGAGTGAGTTTTTTCTCGCTTATTGCATGCCGGTCTCCGTTGGAAGCGACGCGCTGCAGAGCTCGTTGTTAGTAGACTATACTTGATCGACTTCATAAGTCGCGAGGGAAGGGATTGCTGTACTCTTCTCGCGATAAAATATCTCAGGCAGGAACCGCAGGAGGGGGTCCAACCCCCCCCTCCTATGTGACCCCGGTTGGGTCGTCTAGCTGGTAGAAGTGGAGGATAGGGGCCAGAGGGGCAGACGACATAGTCCGATGGTGGGAGAAAAACAAACACCCAAAATACTTGGATGTTGCTTCTCTGGCGATCATGTTAAGAAACCAACGTCCCCAAGACAAAGCCACCAAACATGTTTCAGATCACTTTATCCCCATGGGTGCACAAAGTGGCGACAGCTATCCTCTCGCGGTGTGAGCGCGTGACGTTGTGTGCGTGTGTCGTGTGTGCGGATGCATGTGTCGTGGACAGGATACCGGTATCCAAAACACTGCGGAAAAAGATGAAGGCGGGGCTCCGTGCATCGTTACAGGCACAAAATGCACGTACCCTCATTTCCTGCGGTGCTTTGCTGCCCAACCAACAAGGGCACAGCTTTCGTGCAGCTCCTGCTCTATCCACACAACCAACAACATGAGACGAGGACCGCGAAGAGCCGTGCGTGCTCCCCTCTTTGCGCTCTCGCTAGCTCTGCATGCCAATGCTACCTCATCATTATTGCACCACCTACTGGCAATGCCAGTGGGAGATGCGATTTCAAGGCATCACGCAACGGCGACCGCAGCTGCGGCAGGAACGGCGGCAGCAAGAAGAAGGAGAGCACGGCCACGGCCTGTGTGGCACTTCAACGGCAACGTTTCTCCATCAGCGCGCGGGCATTCCGGTAGATCTCCAAGATGCGGCGTTAGAAGCGGTCCGGAGGTAGCAGCTGCAGCAGCGACTGACGGCGAAAATGAAGGGCCGGATGCTGCTGCTGCCGATGGCCGCAACGTACGAGCGCGTCCTGCGATGGCGGACCCCCCACCTCTGACCCACGACCAGCTTCCCGAGGAGAGCATTTATCTGCTTGATGGGACGTCGATGCTGTTCAGGGCGTTCTACGGCCGCGGAGCCGGCGGGTGAGTCCTGCCGGCCAAGTATGACACTGCGCAGTGCGGAGTTTCTGGACGGATGCGGCGTGCCCCCCTTGTCCAATTGATCTGCACATGATTTCACATGATGCGATGTACGGAACAAACCATGGTATTGCAGGCCCTTGCTATCACCGGTGGAGACACCGCACTTATGTGCGTATGTTTGTGTTATTGTGGGTAAACGACGTGCAAACCGTTGGAGATGGGTTGTGTAACATGTGCATATTTTGTAGGGTGTAATCCAGAAGAGCAGAGTACTATAGTGTTACGTATCATAGCAGTAGCGGTGGGACAACCGCCGTACTGTACCTCAAATTCCTCTGTTCCTTTGGGAGATTGTCACTCTCCATATCCCCTCCCTTCTGACAGGTACTTGGCCTCCAACGGCGCAACGGAGGTAGGCGCCGTGCTGGCCATGGGGATAGAGTTCGCGCAGTTCATCAATGAGGTGAGCACAGCTCTAGCGCTGTTGTGTGCATAGCTCCGTTGAGCCTCCAATTGCCCTCGCCGAACTAAAGGTGGCTACATATTAATATGCATAAACGCACGGGTTTCCTCCCGGTATTGCGCACCGCGGAAAAGGTGACAGCAGCACTTTCCCCTGCTGTGCGCAAAGTAGGAGCATGTGTGAACTACAATTGCTGGTGATTGTTGCGCTGTAAATTCGAGAAAATCAGAATCGCGTCGGGGCAGGTGTTTGGAGGATCGCCTCACTATGCTTGGCGATGTTGCGCGCAGCGTGTGGCATGCAGTGCTTCGTGTATGGAACCCTCGTCTCCTGAGAGAGTGGTGGTCCACACGGGTTGGTGACTACACCAATCACCAGAGTTGTGGAGTTTCCTTCCTTCCTGTGCGGCGAGGAATGCCAAGTTGGACCGAACGAGCTCAGTCGAACTAGGTTGAGGGAGGTTGGACGCAGCCGTCGTGGACTCGTCTCTCCCAACCTCGGGAGTATGCGTCATGAACTGGTCGCAGCTGTTGAGGATTGTGAGAGGAATGGTTCGCGGGATGGGGATCTCTCCGCACCGATCCCAGAATCCGCCGCTCCTCCTGCTCATCTCTGCCAGTGCGGGGTTCGGTCTCGTCGCTTATGTCGCTGTCCCCTTCATGAACGGTTTCGTCACTAGTGCTGATCTCAGAGCCGCTGCTGCCCGTTATTTCGGACTTGCGATCACGTGCGCTTCGTATTGCATGTCGCGGCAGGTAAAGCCACGATATGTCGCCATGGCCTTCGACGTGGGGCGAGAAACAACCTTCCGACGAAAGCTGTACCCGCAGTACAAGGCACAAAGAAAGCCTGTACCGTTGGACTTGACATTACAGGTGATAATACCGTACGCCTTGTTGTGGGCAGAATGCGCTGCTAGAAGAGCGACGCCAGAATACACACCATTGCAAGGTCCGTGGGGGGCAAGTTTGGGAAGAATGCTTGTCCATGCACACTCGCCACGCAACTCATACCCGCACGGATTGATTGTTTCACCTATATGACAAATTTGGGCCTACGCTCTTGCGGTTTTCGCGGAAAAGGCCGAGCGTTCCTTCCTTGATGGTACGAGATACCGTTGACGTTCACGCAGCCACGCCGACGTCCATCAACGACAACACGGCACGCCTCGCCCTTCCCTCACGTCGCCCTCGCAGATTCCGCTCGCGAAGGCGCTTTCGGAGGCCCTGGGGTGCCGTACGTTCGAGATGGAGGGCTACGAGGCCGACGATGTCATGGCCACGCTTGCCCGGTAAGACGCCCCGGCGGGGGCTTGGCGTGCTTGGTTCATGACGAGATGGGACGGTGTATTTGTTTGATCGGTTAAGTAGTTGCATATTCGGTCTCGGCGATCAGGGCTTTGTTTTTTCTTGCTGGGGTTAGAAGGTGTGGATGCTTTGTGTGGTCGGTTGTTTGACTACGCGCACGTGCCGCTGGTCGGTTGCTGTTACTGCCGCTGCTGCTGCTGCTGCTGCTGCTGCTGCTGCTGCTGCTGCCGCTGTAATAGTGTTACTTTTTTGCCGGACGAGAGCCGGAGATTGATCCCAACATGCCTGCAAATAACCAGTGTCTAAATGCGCCTCACGTTGCGTTGTTTCATTGCTGCGTTGTTTTTGGGCGTGGCGCATTCTCCAGGTGGGGGCGCTCAGTGGGACTGGGAGTGGTGGTGTGCTCCTCTGACAAAGACATGTGCCAGCTTGTCAGAGATCGTGTCCACGTCATGCAACCAAGGAGGTGAGGTGCCGAGGCAGGATTTGATCAATGGTGATGCTTGAGTTGAGGAGTAAGGTATTCCTCGAACGGTCTAGTGCTGCCACCGTCACAGTTGCGTGCGATAGTGCAGTTTTGAGCTGTGGGGAGCAGCAGTACAGAGCATCCTCCGTTTGCGCTGACGGATTGTCAACGTTTTTCTCAACTCCTTTTTTACCCTGTTGGGGACTGCGCACTGACTCTGTAAAGCCAAGAGCAGCATGCCTTTCAACCGGTAAGTGACCTGTAGGCAATTGATATGTGTTTTTCTCTCTCATGTTGTTACCTGTGGTCGCATCACCTGCATATGTCTGCCCATTGCGAAGAGTAACATCTAGCGGAAAGTGGCCGCTACATTTTCATAAGAATTCATTTACGGGTAGACACGTTGTCGACGACTTGCCGACAGTTTCAGGCTCAGGCTTCGAGGACCTACGCTTGATCCCTCACAATCCCCCACTTTCGGCGACAGGACCTCCTACCGACAGCTCGTGGCCTATCCCAGTAGAAGCAGGCGCCCCCCACAAAACTCGAGGCCCTTCGAGAATCGTTGCGAATGTGTTTACAGGCCGGGTGATTTTTCAGGTGTACTCGAAACCTTTGAACGCAGTCAGGAGTGACGCCGCGTTGTCCGGTAATAAATGTAGATTGTGTGTGTATTATTCACCGCTCGGCGTGAAATACCGACCCCCTTTTCTCTTTGGCTCGTCGAAACTTACCCTTTTTGCACAACCGGTAACCCCTTAGTCTGTGGTCTTGCCAGGGACGGTTACACCATTCTGGGCAGCGATGAGGTCTTGGCGAAGTTCGGGGTACAGCCGTCAGCACTCCCTGACCTGTTCGGCCTGATCGGTGATGTGGCCGACAACATCCCTGGTGCGACGGCGGTAGCGGTGTTGGACGTTATTTGCGCGGGTTGCCGTAAAGTTAGCTTATTGGAGAACGCCGTGACGCGAGCGAAAGTGTTGCGCGGTTGCTCTCGCAGAAACAAACACGCGTTGGTGATCGGAAATTGCGTCGCGTCCCATGTCGAGCTCTGTCTGATGGAGTGTCACGGACAACAGCAGTTTGTTGGCGACATCTTGGCGAACATGACAGCAGGTGGCACTACATATGTAGTCGTGTGGCGGTTTTTAAGGTGCATACGATTGCTGCTGCGTGGTTTCTCGATGCGATTTCTTGTCCGGACTGCGAAGTGGCGTGGACTTTTCTGGAATTGAAATAAATGAACGCTTTTAGCCTCTACGTTAGCTTCAAAACACGCAGTGAGAATGAATGAATACGGCGACATGTTTCCGAAATGGAGGAGGAATACATGGTTCAGAGAACCAATGTGCGTGGTTAGTGGACGCTCAACTCCGTCTGTCATGCTTGGAAGCAAAGGTTGAGTATTTCTACCGATGTTGCCTTTTTGCCCCGAGGCAGGTGTGAAGGGCATCGGGCCTAAGGGCGGGTCTCGACTGCTCGAAAAGTTCGAGACCCTTGAAGGCGTGTTTGCGGGCTTGGATGGCGTCGGCAGCATGGGGATCCGGGGCTCCAAGGGGTTGCAGACTTTGCTGAGGTGCGCCGCTGCTTCGTTGCAGATCGGAAATGGTATTCTCCTGCAGCGCTGGATTTGGTATGAGAGCGACGGGACGAGCTGCAGCAGGAAGCACACACAGCACACGTCGTACGAATTCCCTTATCTAGCAGTCCAAAGTTTTCGTTTGATGAGAGTTAGTTTGTGAGAGTCTGTTTGTCCACGATTGAGTTTTTTTTCGGGTCTCGCTATGGAATTGTTTCTTGCTCACAACAAAGGAGTTCTGCTTCCCACGGGCTCGTGAACAGCCCTATCCTAACCTACAACTATCCAGGAATCGTACAGGGCGGTCTGCTGTTGTAGGTTTGGACGTTCACTTCGTGACCCAGATTTATGTTTTGCAACGCGCACCTGGATTGGTACCCTGGTCGGCTACTAAAACTACTGCTACCGGCGGAAGGGTCTCTTGTATGAGGGTGTCGTGGGCAACGTTTGGTCCCCTTTGCGCACCACTTGATCCTTCGCTCTTACCTATAGCCTCCCGTTCCGCCCCTTGTCCGCTCTCTCCTCGCCTTGTTTTTGCTTGGGGATTTTGCGTCGCCTTTCCGTGGTTGTTGCATCGGTCTTGTTGGTTCCCCAGTCAACCCGGTATCCAAGAAGAGGCGATGCTGTACCGGGAAATCGCCACGCT
Organism: Ectocarpus sp. CCAP 1310/34; assembly: GCA_902602495.3. NCBI lineage: Eukaryota > Phaeophyceae > Ectocarpales > Ectocarpaceae > Ectocarpus > Ectocarpus sp. CCAP 1310/34. The sequence goes on along the minus strand of CACKRE030000380.1, from coordinate 43,170 downwards.
GGACGATGAGGTGCGATTGGGCTGATGACGATCTGTATCACAGTCATCCGTCACAGTTTGTCTAAAGTAGCACGAACATGGGTGAAGTCGGCTGAGTTGTCTCTGATACAGGGGTTGGTCGCGACTATGAGCGGAATAGTGTTGTTCACTGCCCGATGCCGCCGCTCTTGCCACGAACATGACTTGTGATGATGTTGCACGGCCGTCCACCTAACGACGTAATGTGTCTTGCCTCACGAAATCGTCCACCTAACGCCGCAATGTGTATTGCCTCACGAAATCGGCTGCTGCTTGTGGCCATGACAAGCTTGGCCTCTTCCTGACCTCCGCCAGATCACACATGGAGCGATCTCACAGAAGAAAACTGCCGAAAATTCCAGACGTAAGACTTGCCTTGATGTTTGTGGTCATGTGCGCTCAAAGCTTGAAGACCCCGATTATTTTGGCATTTCGCGGAGGATATTAGTTTCACCGCACGCCACTGGACGCTATTTGGCGCTTGTCGAGCTTTTAGAAAGATTAAATAATCTCACATGAAGACTACCCGTTCGAGACGTAACCCCAGTCGAAAGGGATGTGCTGAAGTCTCGTCTGTGAGTGTGAGCGGAGGGGAACCGTTGGCTGAGTTTTTTTTGTGCTGACGCAAGTTGTCGACCAGCCACGCATGGAGCGAGAACAAGTGGTAGACCTGCCACACAAACCTCACATTGAATCTACTCGTTTGTTTTGGCTAGGCCGCATGAACTATACACACGGGACGAAGCGCGGTCTTGTCGCACACCTGCTATCGTTGTACTCATCATCGCACTCCTGCTCCGATCTGACGTCAACGCCCCCGACCCCTCAGGTACCATTGAATGGTATCGACACTATAACGTCGTCGACCTTCCTGTACAGGGGAGCGTCTCCGGAAGCTGAGGGGGTCATGTCAGCCCTGGGGTTCCAAGCGCCGCTAAGAATGATCCAGGAAGGTTCCAAGCGACCCTCCGCGCGGGCTTCGACAGTTTGAGGCGACCACGTGTGGGCAGCGATGGGATAGAAGCAGGCGAAGCACAACGATGTTGTTTCTTGGGAGACCGCATGAAGTTCACGAGGCTTGACAAGAGGTGGTTGGTGCCCAAGCAAAATTGTCTTTGTTATCTCCTAGGGTTGTCAGTGTGTTTCGGTGGAAAGGTATGTGCCGCCCAAGCAAGGTTATTGGTTGTTGGTCCGGTGATCCGTGATGTTGAAACTGTGTTTTCGTTGCCCCCGTCCGCCGGAGAAACACTCCTCGAACCAGCACGAGATACAGCTCATTCAAGAAGCCACCTTTACCCCGGTCGTGAAGTGTACCGTTTGATTTTCTAAGGGGAATTGCGCTAGCGTTCGACTAGTCACAAACTGGAATAGTGTGGCGTGCATTTGAGCTCGCCCCCCCCGCAATCCCCCAAACAATCGATGTATGCAACTGGCGTTTTTACGTCGGGTAGCACAGGTCTGCCCTCTCGCAGGTCGACCTGCTAACGCCGTAAGTGTGGTAGATGTGTCGGCCCGTGGTGCGGGTAGTTTGGTGTGTTTTGGCGTTGTTTTTAATTCGTTTGATAGGGCTGGCAGGGATTGGTAAGGTGGAAGATAGCTTGCCGGCTTGTGTCTCTTTTCTGACACCACCTTTCACCCTGCTGAGCGATGCCATGGAGGTTCTCATTGTTGCGTAGGCGAGAATCGGGCGCAGATGATATTTAGAACCGTGTCGGTGTGCGCAATATTCACCGCGGGGGGAGATAGTAAATTGAATAGCTTTACTGATGTATCAATTGGCGGAAGAATATGCAATTGCGTACAACACGCGGGCGAAAGCGATTAGAAACTATTTGTTCAGGGTTGTCTCTGGATGAGGCACAGACAGCAGGTTGGCTCTGTTGTCTGATCGATTTGTGATTTTGTTTTGCCTGCTCCATCAGCCATGATGAAGCAGGCAAAACAAAATGAGCGTGGGAGAGGAGATGGGCCAGAGAATCGGTGTAACTTGGTGCGTCAAAACCGGCACTCTGAGTAGTGCTTTGCAGATATGCGGGTTCAGCTGTGCCATGGCTCTACTTGTAGTCTTCCTGATCTCGCTCGCATGACCCTCTATGCTTTGACGGGTGGTACGTCCACAGGTGGTGGTCGGCGATGTGTCTGAATCCTACAGACTTGCCTAAATTCTGCAGTTCACAGGCCACAGACACATGCGATGCATTGCTGTAGCTGTCTGTTGTTGTTGTTGTTGTTGTTGTTGTTGCTGCTGCTGCTGCTGTTGTTGTTTTTGGTTTCGATGTTGGTTTCGTTGGTGCCTTCCAAGATCGGTAGTCAAACCGACGCGGGTGTTCACATGAAAAAAACAGAGAAAGGACGAAAGGAACCTGTAAAACCACAGATGTGAAAATCACACAGATGTCCGACCTGCTGTTTACGCAGAGCACATCGCTCGGAGGTCAAGCACCTAAGTACGTCGCTATCTTGTCCCCTATCCGGCCACGGGGATTGCCTAACGCGTTCATACGGTCCGGTATTCGGCACCTGTTCTCCTGCTACACGCGTTCTCCCACCGCTAGTTGTCTTCCGATTGTGCGTAGTATGCCCCGTTCTGCGCTTACCCCTCCCACTCCAGGTACCGTGGTTGTCGTTGACTGAGTGATACATAATAAAACACTGACTGGCATGAGAGAGTTAGTCGTACACGGGCACCGTGCGACACAAGCCGGGGAGGTTACACGTTGTCCCGGACACCCTATGTCGGTTGTTTGCTTTTGAGTACCAGCAACACTTAAAAGCCCCGAAACTAACACCGACATGAAGGAATGTCTCCAAGGATCCTGCTTTGCATGTAGCTGTACCGAACAGACCTTATCAAGTGGCCGCAGACCGGCTGGAAAATTTGAAACCAGTGCAAGTGATCGCGACTTGTTTACCATTAATTCGGTTTACATCAGCGCGACCAACGTTTTTGAAACGATGAACCGAGACATCTTGCGGGAAAAACAAGCAGCCGAGTATGGGAAATACATCGACTATCTTGTGGGAAAAAAATCACGAGTCCCGGACAACGAAACAGCAACAACCATGTCCTATTATTTCTTACGAGACGAATTGCTGTTCAAATCGTATTTGCCAGGTTATCTCGGGAAACGGAGTACGTTCACTGATCAATTAGCATTGCTACAAGCTCTCACGGGCTTGGTTTTACACGCTTACCACGATCACGTTTTGTCCGGAGGTCACCAAGCATCTAGACCGACTTATGACAAGATCCGCCAGAAATATTGGTGGCCAAACACGAGTCGCGACGTTCGCACTTTGTGTCAGGAATACCAAGTATGCCAGCGTCGGAAAACCGCGCACAATCGCACCAAACTGCCAACTGGACACACACGTACCAGTACAACGACCGTTTGAGCGAGTTTCAGTGGTCTTGGTTGAATAGAAGAGCGAATCGGTGTCAGCCGCCGGCGTACGCTGCAAATATGTCCTCTCCATGATGGACCATCTAATCCGATTCACCGTGTTGACTCCGATTCCGAATAAATAAGCTGTCACGGTTGCTCAGGCTATCAATGACCGCATTATAGGCATTTTTGGACCGCGCGAGATGTTGCGTTATGATCAAGGGCCTGAATTTGAGAACAGTGTTATCCACCAGTTATGGAGTATTCTGAACTACAAGAAAACCCGCACGACACCATATTGTCCGCAAGGGAATTCTGCGTCAGAACGACTAGACTACATTCGACGATGCACGCAATTATTGCCATGCATGCATAGTTCAATGAAGTACGATAATTGGGCATCGCTACTACCCTTAAACAACAGGCTCATAACACTTCTTTTAGTGCAACCATGCATGAAACTCCATTTTTTCTCATGTGTGTTTGGTAGACAACCACGACTACATGTCGATATCATTCTCGGTATTCCTCATGTAGGAACAACAGCCAAAACCGAAGAACTTGCGAAAGACTCGCGGGAGAATTTACAAATTGCTTTCGAACTAGCGCGCCGAAACTTAACGGAGTGTACGAACAAGCAAGCGGCTAGTAATTCCAAACTGAGACCGATTCCCGTGTCTAAACCTGGCGATCAAGTACTGGGATACAGAACATATCACGATTCCGATGGCCCAAACCCGAAATTGCTGTTNGATACGCTGTAGCCGGACTACCACTGAGAGGTGGAGCTTGCTGTGTAGCTTGAATTGAAGGGCTAGCCCGTAGCTTCAAGCCGCTACCCTGGTCATCCTGTGGGAGTCTCTCGTTGTGGAGCTACAGCGGGGAGCAGAAGCTACAGCAGAGCCCACCGCCCGACGCGATACCGCCCTGAAACAGTTTGAGCAGAAATAGCCAATCTGGGCAAATCTAGCAACTTGTCTAGCTCCTCGCTGCAGCATCCGATGACGATGACACGCATATGCTCGCGAAGCTGCTGATGAGACCTTCAATTTGCACCGCTTCTTGGAATAGCCCGTCCCCTACTTGCCAAGAAATGGCAAGAGGCGTCTGGACCCGAAATTTCAATTTTTTTGGCTCTCGCTCTCAATCAGATACTTCGCTCTCAATCAGGCGAATATGTTGTTATACGTCGTTTGCTCGCACCCATCACCTGTAGTATACCGTGTGAGACGCCCAAAGAAACTCGACAAGTTTCGGTTCACTTAACCCATATTGAACGATATTTTGCGAGGAAAACACCTCCTCCTGCGCCCGACTTTCTTTGACAAATTCGCTGAGTTTTTTCAGGGCGACTGATTCCGTTACCCGTTGTCGATCACCATGATGAGGCCCAACCAAGAACTGAGTCTTATGTTGTAGACAAAGTGGTAAGCCACAATAATAGTGGTCGGGGTCCGAGGACTCACTCTTCTTGTAATTACCGATACCGTTGCGTCTTCGAGGGTATGGCCCGGAGTCAGACCTCGAGTACCGCGCAGATGAAACACCACTAGACTATGTCAAGAAATGATAGCTGCCTACCGAATCCGTTGTGGTTTGGATATCGCGCCTCCTAAAGCAACCTCGGTTCGCACCCTCAACAAGCAGGGGGACGAAGCATCACCCTGCCGAACTTGGAAGCGAAGACGTACCGTGGCAAGGAATTGAGCAACAATGCCAGATATAGAGCGCTCACAATTTTATCTTCCGTTGCTCTGCAGCTCAACTTTGTTCATATTTATTTCTTACCATCCATGTTTCTTTTTTAACATAGGGACGAGTGAAAACTATCTTTTCCCATATCCTTGTGACATGGAGGTAGTAGCAATGACACGTTAAACTATATTTTTCCCTACCCTCCGGACATGGAGATAGTGACGGTGAAAGGGGGTTATTGTACATTTTTTGGTACATGTAAAGTAATGCCCGCCCGACGGTGGCTTGCCTCCTAGATGTAGTAGATGTAGATTCTGCCGTATATAATCTTGTCCACGAGCACGTTGAGATGGGAAGGTTGCTTGTTATTGCAGAAGCGGGTCTGCTACAGGTCTGAGGTGAGGCGGATTGCCCTCAACCTGGGGGCACGCAGATAGCTAAGTCCCGATGGGGTACGTCCTAAGAGGGTATACCTCCTGACGTCCCCCATCTCAATCTAGACCGATTGTGTACCTAATCTGTGCCATACAGCAACACTCCTTACCATACACCCTACTTTATTCTTTCAGTGTTCTTGGGAAAAACACTGGCGAGGAGAGAGTCTCATGACTTTGTTGCTGTAAGCATTGTTCAAGAAACCGACGGAAACCACGCGACGTGTGGATACGTTCTACGGTTTCAACAAGCGAACGACAGATCGATTTCACCGGCACCCCCCACCGGGTTTTCGTCGCTTGGCAACGACGTTGTAAAACAAGCCAATTCACTTCGTGAACTCGGCAACCAGGTTGTTACCGTTTTTTTTTTTTACCTCCGGTTTTTTTTTT
>CACKRE030000380.1:3136-18444 GCA_902602495.3 Ectocarpus sp. CCAP 1310/34 | reverse complement strand
AGAGAGAGAGAGAGAGAGAGAGAGAGAGAGAGAGAGAGAGAGAGGCAGGGAGAGGGGCAGAGCAAGAGAGCGAGAGAGCGGGAGGTAAGGACGCGGAAGGCGCGTGGGAGCGATCCCAAGCTACATCGGCATGGATCATCCCGGAATGGCATCAGGGGCGATAAATGCCATGTCAATTGTGTGGGCAGCACGCGTTCTTGGTGAGTGGCGGTGGGAGCTAGCAAATGCGCCATACGAATAACACTAGCGGACAGGTTAGCAGGGGGAGAGTCCTTGAAACAGGAAAGTGACTATAGAAAGTCGCGTCATCGACTACGCAAGCTACGTTGACAAACCCAATGCCTGTTACTCTCTAGAGATGGTAGGAAGGTTGTCTATCCTCGTGCAATATGCCGTCGCCGGCTACTAATATATACTCCAACAGGAGCAGCATTGATCTGTTTCAAAAACTAATATCGACTACCTTGATGTCGTGAACGGGCGCAAAGGATATTGTCCGCGAGCACACACATCAACTTGCAACGGGCAAATTATGGGGGGTCGGTCGCAGCGGCGAGACTGTGTATATATTTCCTGCTTTGATCGCAGATTGTTTGATGCGAAAAAAAAAGGACGCGTGGGTCTGGCGAAGAACGCCCTTTGAAGGACATGCCCCGTGAGGGTGATATCATGCACACAAGCGCACTCGATGTGTGGAGCAATGCCTAGCATTTAGCAATCCAAACGGCAACATATATCAATATTGTGGGTGAACACTGACGACGCCAGAAGGTAGGTAATGCAGCAGGCTGGACAATGCTGTACACTTGCTGTACATGTTGTTGTTTGTTGTTTATGCACTGCTGTAGTGTAGCTGTGCGCAGCAACGTTTGCTGTTTGTTCCCTCGAGAGGCAAGTGCTGGAATAAACTGACTGCTGTTGAGCCGATGCAGCAACAGCGTGAAAGCACGTAATATACGAGACCAGGTAGAGAAAACACCAGCAAAGAGTCAAGAATAACAGCGGTTCCGCTGCACTCGTTAGGCCTGATGCTCCTGTGCTGCTGACAAGGATTGACCGTGTCCCACGCTGTTCTGCTGCCAGCATGTTCAACTCTGAGCGCGTGGTTGAATTTCACAACAATTCCCGAAGCATACCTAGCACTTTCTCACCTCTCACCACCGAGAGAGTGGTGCACAGGACTGCCGTAGTTCCCCGTACCATCGTGTGTGGGTGTACACGTGTGTCGGACAAGGCACAGCAGTGCTGGTCTGAGGTGCTGTGTGGGTGCTGAGCACTTGAGGCATATGCTGGGGGTCCCGCGGGATGGAACGATATATTGTACTGTACCCACGTGAATTTGCAGTGTTATTTGGTTTGCAGAGCTCCTCTGGAAATTTTCGCTCCTTTTCGACGAGTTGTCGCCGTGAAGCACACCGTTGGTGATGAAGAAAGGACCTGCCTGTAGCTTTGGTACGTGTGGACGGTTTAGGAAAAAGAACGAAGCCAATCGGTCCCCGAGGCGCGAAGTATGGGCGGATAACGTAAAATCTCAACTGCGCCGGGGATCCGCACACAGTATTCATCAACAAAAATCACATACCCCGGAAAAGCCCCCTGACGTACACTTTCACAAAACCAGCCATAGCAGCCACCCACCGCGCCCTAGACACTACGACAGCGCGTCAGATCACGGAGTTAGTAAAGCTCGAGGGGTTAGTCCAGGAGAAACGCCGTCAATCGGCGCTGTGTGAGCACAGCAGACCTGCTTGGGAGCAAATTTTTGGCACGCGGAGCAACTCGGTGCGGCGGTCAGAGGCAGCCTGATCTAGTGCTAGCAGGAGAGTTAGCTGCTACCAGGTGGGGGGGGCTGTAGCTGAGGTTATCTCCTTTCGTCTGCTGAAGTTTGGTGAGGGATCTCTCTCGCAGGGCTTAGAAATCGGTGATCTAGTGAGCAGCTGGAAATCGGCAGATTCACCGGTTTTCGGCGATGTCGCGGGGTCCTCGCGCCATCTGTGGCAAAGCTGTGCATGGTAAAGAAGCGGCAGACGGGGGGCTCGGGCTATGCTTCGCGTGCGATCGGCCCGGCAGTCGTGACGGGTCCTCGAGAAAGTGGAACCACGTAGCGGATACGGAGCACTGGGAGGACCTCGGCGAGTGGTCTGCAAGTGTTGGGGAAGGGTGGCGTCACGCTCGAGACCTTCTTCAAGATCCTCTACGCGTTGGAGAGTGCATCTGTGCCCGCCCCGACTGCGTCTTCCAGATGTACAACTTGTTCAAGTGCCATCGCAAGAAGCAAGAGAGAGGAGGAGGGAGTAAGATGGAGCTCGGGCAGCCCTCACGTACGGGCCGGTACCCGTCGACTGGTTCGCAGGTGATGTGGTCTCGAGATGTGTGTGGATCATCTCCGGACACGTCCACAGCAGTACGCACATCACATCGCCGTTGCATAATTTGTAATCTGGCTTGTGTAGGATCCGCCACGGCGCCTTGATTGTAGAGTTTCAAAAAGCTGTTCGGCATCGCATTTATAGCCGCAACACACGGTGTGGATGTAGATTATTGCGGAGGTAGAGTGTTGCGGAGTAGGGGTTCGCATTTGTTTGCAAATTTCTGCCGATCATACTTGTAGTTTGACGATCATACTTGTAGTTATTCCTTCCTCCCTCTTGCCGAGCACACGCCGTTAGGTTTGAGGTCTTATTATGTGGTCTCTCATACAAACGAGGTAATAATTACACTGTTCAGTTCTAATTTATAGCGGAATCCTGAACCTTGTCGTCTTTCAAAAAATAAGAGCAACGGGTGCTAGGATTCTGCTGTTGTAGTGCTCAGGATCCATTCCGGCAGCCGCTGCCACGCCTTGCCTCGCGAAAGTTGGGCCTGCACAAGTTAACGACTCTAGCGACACGGAACAATAGGCAATTACTGTGCCCAAGGCATAACGACCGGGGTATAAGGCAGATGATATGAAAGTCTCATGCAACCGTTGCGTTTGCCCCACGGGATGCTACTTCAGGTTCGAGCTCTTCTGCAACACGTGGAGATGGCCGGTGGCGTGCTCGATTGCTGTGGCAGCACCAACGACGCAGTCAGCACTGTGCTAAAGGACCACGGTTTCGGCGTGACAACCAATGACGTCGATGCCAGGTATGTCTGTATGTGTTTATTTTTTTTTGTCTTCATGGTGCCCATCACTGTATTCCAAGTGCCTGTTGGAACTACGAAGTCTTGTTGAAGCCTTGTTATCTTTTGGCGTAAAAACTAGCATATATATATATATAGGACACACAAAGTCTACAGCATGGGCATCAGCCACCCTTATTGGCAGACGATCCTGTCATTTAAATCTTCAATGTGCCGTTTCTCCATTATTAAAATCAAGCCTTTTCCTGGTCCTTGTCACCCTCCTCAGGTTGGTCGCAGACAGTCATATGGATGCCACGACGGACACATTTGTGGATACCTTCTGCGAGGAAGGGCGGCGCCCGGAGTGGGTCGTGACGAGCCCGCCATACAAGCACGCCTTCGCTATTTTGAAACGTGCTTTGAGGATTGGGCGTGTGGGGGTGGCATTCAAGCTGAGGCTGACTTTTCTTGAGCCCACCAAAACCAGAGGGCAGTGGCTGAGATGCTTCGCTTCGGCAACTGGGGTCGTCATCCCATCCATCGCCACCAAAAATCCAGCGCTGTCCACCCGAACTATCAGAAGACCATCTAGACCCAAAGCGTCCGCCCCGATCATCATCGCCCTGCCATCGAAGTAGCCGTACGGACAGCGCATGATCTTGTCCCACATCGGCTTCGAAAGGATGTCGCGCTCTGCGGAATCCACCAGATCTTCGAACCCGTGAACCTCACGCTCCTCGTCGGGGTCGAGCACACTCAGGGTGTGGCCGTGCGAGGTGTCGACGGTGATGTCGCGAATGTACCGCAGGGCGCCTCGTACCTCAGACGCGATCTCGCCATTGGTGGCTCTCTCGATGGTAGCAATCGGGAGGCTATCACTCATCGCATGTTGCAACAAGCAGATGGGCCCGCAGCTGTTACTGAAGCCGCCGTTTCGAAGGCGCACAAACGTTTCGCCTCCCCGAGTGCGAAGGGACTTTCTCCGCGCCGCCGCTGCCGCTGCTGCTTTCATCTGCGCTAATGTCTGCGCCCACGCCCGCTCCGGCGGCCGCCCCTTGGGACGACGAGCCCTCTTCTTTACGTTCGCCACCCTGTTGCTGTTCTTGCGAGGCATGCTTTTCCTGCCTAGACACCCATCCGGCGAACAGGCGGGACGGGACGGCATTGCAACTCACGTTTGAGCTTGGTACGCACCGAGTACGCGATCAGTTGTCACGACTGTCATCCATGTGTCAACTACCTCTGATACAGCCCTGTCGGGACTAGTACTCTTCTTCCTCAAAATAGCGACGTGGAACGTGAGAATCAGCTCAGGCAAAAGGGGGGAGGGGTAGCGTCCCAGCAGCCGCTGCAGTAGTATTGATCGCAAGCACCTGCCTCCCCGGCAATCAGACACGTGGTCAAATGCAATCATCCCTCATCAACCTCAAAAAATATATATTCTGCAACGCGTACGGGTGGGTGGACACGCGCTGATGAACTGTCCCCTCAAGGATCTCCCAGCAGACGACTGCTGTACACAAAAAAAGTAGTACGCAGGATACAGAGTACAATAAAGACTATAATAATCTAGTCCACCTACTTCGAAGTAATTTTATTTCGTGTTTATAATTGTTCAGGAGAGAATAATCAACCCCTGCGAAACAATTGACCACGGCCTCGACCTCAAGCACGCTACGCATCGACTGGACATCACATGTGCATGGTGTTCTTAGGTCGCAACGGGTGTGCCCCTCTGTGCTGCGTGTCATGTGCTTCGTGGTCATGCATGTGCTGGCGTACCACACAGGCGCTTCCTGCACACAATACACCCAGCACGGAGCCTTTGCTGCCGTGGACCGTGCGTATTGTGCTAACGCTAACACACGTTCTTATCGTGGGCTAGTCCAATGATCCCCGGCACTCGCACAGGGGTGGAGGCGACTTTGGGCTAGAGCGGGGCCACGAGGTAGCGCCATGTGCATCTATGCGAATTCAAACGCTATTTGTCCGCTGCGTACCCTGTGCTGCATATTGGACCTTTCTGTGCGATGCCAAGATCTAGTGCTAGAAGTAGCATCACGTTCCAGAGAGGGGCCATATCTTTAGTTCCATACCTGATCCACACGACCTCGAAGTCCTGTTTGGGATCACCTCCTGATGGCCGAGCTATCGGCTTCCGTGTGCCGAAGCTTTGTGGATACACAAAAGCCAAGTGGTTTCGGGGGTTCGTAGAGGGGAGGTTCACCCCCTCTGCGTGCCCCCCAACGGCGCAAATTTAGAGGAATTCTGCAAACCAAATAACACTGTTTGTTCGTGAGGATCTTCGATCTTTCTGCGAGAGCTGCTGCAGATGCGCTTTGATGTCGGCCAGTAGGCCGGTATAGCTCCAGAGGCCCTTGATTGGCGATGCCAGCGGCAGCAGTTACATCGACTGCACATTTTAGAGAAGCGGTCGCCCTGTACTCACAACATCTTGCGAGGTATGTGAGCGTGCTCGGACTTCTCGTTCTGGTGCAAAACATACTGCTGTAGACTAGTAGACGTGGGATAATGTTTACACAAAACACTCAGCTTGAGGCTTTTCAAACGAGTACCTGTGTCATCACGTAATCAAGTTTTCGCCATCGTGAACAGTAGTTCTTCGCCTGAGCCCACAGCACTCCCACGTACAGATGATAGACTAGACTATATGAATCCCTATCGTGTGGCAAAAGACGCTTCTATTTGTGCTGTTGGCTCTGCCTTGCTTGCCGCGGTACCAAACACCACACCGTATGTGGTACGCCGAATAGACTATTATACACAGCAGACCACCAATATTGCGTGAGGCAACCCAGCCACTGTACGCACAGTTGCTGGCTTCCATGTTACCTAAAACCGATGGTATCGAAGCAGAAGAACGTGCCCTCGAGGGTTTTCAACTCTAGAGTCTCCCGCAAATTGCTGGACCTGCGTTCCTGTAGTCCTGTGCGCGCAGAGCCTGCAGCAGTAAATAGTACATCCGTGGTAGAATATGCGCCATCAGCCACATAACTACACTGGTGGCCAGAGGGGCAGGTTGGGCACCATCCACAACGCGGGGGGGGGAGGTTGGGAGGCCGAGTTCGACCTTGAACCCATACTTTCTTCAGGGTTTGCAGCCCCACGTGTTGATTGGAATAACGACACTATCCGAGATTCGAGACAACTCGCACACTTTGGGCTTTTACCTCACCCCCACGAGTTGCAGTTGGTGCCCCAATCTACCCACAACCTGCCTCTGGCCACCAGTGTGCGGTAGCTCGAGAAAAGGCTTTGCCATTCCTGCCTTCTCGAACCACCACCTGTCCGTCACCCTGCAGGCCGCCATCAGTCTCCCATCCAGCACCAGAAAGTGGCCGTCGACGACGGCGCCCCAAAAGTGCTTCCGCCGCGATACGACGAGGAGAGCCGCGGACCTTTGGACTCTCGGCCACTCCCGCAGGGACCTGTAAGGAGAACTCGAGGCCCTACACGCAATCAGGGCAAGCAGGACCATCCCCCCTCACGGTTGCTCGCCCAGCAAGCGCGGCAGCCGTGAGCCATGCACGATCACTTCCAACACCCACGAGGCCATCACGCCCTCGCCCGGTCACCGCTACAGGAATGCCGTCATGCCCTAAGAGGACCCATCACCACCAGCAACATATTGAAGGCAACTCTACTTACGAGCGGAAAATCTCGTTGACGCAGAAAAACCGCCGATGCCGCAGTGCGCAAGAACGAAGCTTGCTTTCATCAGCCGCGTGTCCGAGCCTCTCCGCCAGGTACCCCCGGGCATTCAACAAAGCCAGTGCTCCCAAACAAGCAGATAGCACGTTTACCCGTGGTGCCACACCATGGAGATACGACCAGAAGAGCGGCGATGCAACCACGGCCAAAGCTCTTCGCTGGGAGGGCCCAGAAATGGAGGGTACGTGTAACGCTACCGCCGCAGCTGATAATGGTTTCTGGCATGAGCACGACTACCTTGGGACTGATTCTGCCACCATGCAGAGTGTCACGGAGTTCGTGTCGAAAATAGTGGGTGCAAGGGCAAAGGAGGAACGGGACAATGACCCATTGTCTCCTCTGTCCAAAACCGGGCCTCATACACCGGCCTCCTCGGTACCAGCCCCGCGTACAGAAAACGAGAAAATAGTCAACGGCGCCATGAGAATTGACCCAGTAGCTGATAGCAAACGGAATCGTTCAGGGTGGCGTCGAGGAAGCAAGGATCACCAGAAAGCAAACTCATCACCAGCAACACCAAGCAACCGAAATAGGTCATCACGCCCAAAGAAATCCTCCACAGGAGCAAGACAGAAGAGCGGCCTTCACACTGGAAGAAGAAAGACGATCGATCAGTCTGAATGGACGGCCCTCGTGCCAAACATGAATAGTCCCACGTTCCTGTCGTGCCCCACGGAACCTGATATCGACGGCGACGTTGTCGGTGCCACGGGGAAGAGGGACGGCAGCTACAAGGATCAGCACGCACAGCCTGCAAGCATTTGCGGAGGTGTCACCGACTACGAGGCAAGTAGTGGCAACAAAGAGGATGTATCAACAACAGAAAAACAAAGTCCTTCGTTGCCGATGACCCCGCTCACTTTCGACCTCTTCTGTTCCATGCGGCCGACACTCCGGAATAAGAGCCGTGCGCCACAGAACCGGTCGGCTTCAGCAAAGGGCACCGGCTTGCCCAACAGCACCAAAAACTGCAATAACAGCCAACGAAGCCGTCCAGCGTGCCAAAGAGGACCTCCGCTGGGCGGCAACAACTTCTCATATTCGGCTCCAACAACCCTTCCCGTCGGAGATAGAGGGAAGGAGTGCACTTGGACATCTGTTTTCGGTGCAGTTTGCGCGGGCGCGGAGCGAGGTCGTGCGCGGACGGAGGTTCTCAAGGCGGCGCGCCGAGAGTCGTTCCGGCTAAGACGACGGCGAAAACGCGCCGCTTCTCCGTTCGCGCAACTTGTATCCGGCGTGCCGGCCTCCGCTCCAAGGGTTGGGGAGCACAGGGACACCGCCGAGTTTCTTGGCGACGCCATAGACGAGGAGAGCGACGAGAAGGCCTCAAAAATGTCATCCGTGTCACAGACAACGGAAGAGGTGAAGACGGAAGCTGGAAAGGAAACTGCGGGCGATGAAGCACCGCGCGGAGGGTCGTGTAAGGAGACAAATCGCGATGGGGCCGACCCATTACGGCTGCTTGACCCGACGGTAAGCGGTACTGTCATGGGCGACAGGCACGAATCAAAAGAAAGTCGCCTTCTTTGCGACATCAGCGACGCCAGGCTAGTGCCTGCCACAGCGGTCATGGAAACTGGGGAGTCATCAGAAGGATGCCGGGAACATACAGCGGATGATACATCAGCAAGGGCACAAACGAAAATCCTTACGCAGCACCCCGCGGGTACAGTGACGACGTCTCCGCTGTTCCGGCGTCCGTTCGGGGGTGGTGCCACCCTCATCGGCGTCAACATGCCTCGAAGCATACAGGTGTGCCCTGGGGAACGCGGGTTTTCCGGTGCTACATTGGCAACGTCCAGGTCTTCTTTTTCCTCCGCACAGCGGCGGCTGGGTGGCGAAGGGCGGTCGTGCACATCGCTTTCGGGCTGGTCATCGCCACGGCGCCCGTCAACTGCTGGCTATATCGCGAGCCCCAGCGTAGCCAGTAGTGGTGGTGCCGGCAACGGTGATAACGACGACGGGAGGCAAGCTCTTGCTAGAGGGGGGGTAGGGCGGAGGCCAGACACTGCGAGGAGCTTTTTCTCCTCGAGGAAGCAGGGCAAGGCGTGGTGTTTTGAACCCGAGAACAGGCAAGTGGTGCATGCCAAACACCATGTGGTAAGCGACATGCAAAGACCAAACCGCTCTCCACGTCCGATATACTGTCTACAGCCTAACGAGCCGTTCACCTCGTTCTGAAGACCTGGACACCATAGTACCTCTCTGCTGCCCGGCTCCCAGAGTCATGTACAAAAGACAGGACATACAGCTACAGACCGAGCGATGTGTTTGAAACTTGACCCAGGGATCTTTTTATACACCTCTGAAATTTCCCTAAACCTTTCTTTCAACAGCGATCGAGGCTCTCGAAGGCTACAAGCTGATGGAGAGAGCCTTCGCCAACGAGTCGACCAAATTGCCGAATCTATCGCAAAGAGCTTACAGTCCCGTCAGAGTCCTAAGCCCAGTGGTGATTCATGGCGCTGGCAACAGCAGCTGCAGCTCGAGGAGGGGGGGAATGAGGAGGAGGAGGAGCATGAAGAGGGAAAGGAATGCATTGTTAGTCGCAAGGCGAACGAAGGGGCGAGTGCTGCGGCTCATTCAACACGGACAAGCTTAAGACCGAAGTCGGAGGAGGAGCAGCAGCAGCAGCCAACTGAGCGTTCTACAGTCATCACTGCTGACGATGCGCAAGATAGTCAACCGCCAGACCTCGCTTCCCTGCCTGCTCCGGTTGCCGTTGACCCAAACCCTGGCACGGTCAATGTCGTAGGCTCGACGGTCGACGCCAGAGTAGCGCCGCCAATCGAACCTGGAGACCTCGCGTCATCCATGAGGCCGGAGTCGGGTGCCAGCAACGCCAGCGCCTCCGTTGATGTCGATCATGAAGCTGTTTCGATGGGATGGAACGAGCGGCTGCCACTCAGACCGTCTTCCGCCCCGCCGGAGCGTGCCACATCCCATGGGGTGAGGGCATTTGATGGTCTACAGACAGTCAGCAGTCCTGCTCTCATGGAAAACGCCCTCAAGAGCGAGAGAGGAGTTATTCCCGGTGTGGCAGAGAGTGCAGCATCTCGGGGGTTTCGAGGTTTTCGGGATCCTGACATGACTCCTGCAGGCATGCCTGACGTCGTTGCGGGAGGTGGTAGCGAGCTGCCGAGCCACGTTGGGTACCCTTGTGTGAGTCACGGTGCCCCCTCGAGGGCCGCTTGCCGGGATGGCGGTGGCGACGACGTTCATGTTGACTGTCGGCATAATGATGCCTTCGGAGGGAGAGGTGGAGACGGAGCAGGAGGAAGAGGAGGAGGCGTAGTAGCAGCAGAAGAGCTCTGTGGCGACAACGCCGATGCAAAACAAGAGGCTGAACCTAGCGGCGGCGACAGAGGAGAATTCGGGATACTTGTTGCACCGGAAAACTGCGTTGAGGGCAATAAAAGCATTGTTTCTGATACGGAACCCGGTCCTGGTGCTCTAGCAAAGGTCGGGGCGGGAAGTACGCCCAAGACCGCGGAGATACACGAAAGCGCTGCTGCTATACCCGACGGGGTGGAAACTCCTCTGAACTTTCGGAATGCCACGGTGAAGCTCAAGGTGCACAACGTAAAATGTGGTTTTTGGGCGTTTAGATCCTATGCATGCTTCGTGCACAAATACCGTAGACGTAGAAATTCGAAGAAGAATATGCAGAATGTCATGGCGTTGGCATATCAACCAGGGGTACCCTGGACCACTCGACGCGGCACGGAAGATGCAACGGGATGCATGCATCGAAATATTGTAGTTTCAGTATCGAAACACCCGCCCCCCGCACGTACCAACACGCGAGAAGAACGGCGTCTTGGCGTTCCTGTAGAAGGATTGTTTGATATGAGGCTGTGGGTTGAAGACGAGAGGCACTAGGCTAATTTTCACCGCCGTTCTCGCATGCAATACCGGGACCGCCGGATATCACTTCCCGGCATGACAAAAGGCCATGGCGGCTGAGGCAGGCGTTGCCGCCGACGGACACGAGAAAGCTTGGTGCGTGTCAAAAGAGAGAGCGGAGATCCTGTTCAATGAGCTCCGTTTCGCCGCGGAGGAAGACGCCCAGCAATCAGGACATGGCGCGGCATCGGAAACACGACATCGTCTGCAACGCATCGTGATCGAGGTGGGTGCGGCTAGGTCTCAATCAGGGGCAGATGGCGTCTGCAAATATCATTGTAGAGGAAGTCCCAACACGCAAGAGCACGGCCCGCTGCAAGCACAGCAACCGCTAGCCACAATCTCTTCCGATTTACTCCGTAGTAATTAGTATTTCACAAGACACACCCTATCGAACTGCTGCCCTACTTCAAACCGCGAAACGGTCGATGCCAAAGAAGGGTACCCAAAACATGTAGGCCAACCACATCACCTCCACCTCCACCTCCACCTCCACCTGTGCAACGAAACGACTCTGGGGCAGTCCGGCCTAGCGAATAGCAGGCGGGTCGAAAAAGAAGCCGCCCTGGAGGAGGTTCGGCGGGTGCTGAGGCAGGACACAAACATGTACGCGGCCAGGGCATCCGTCTCGGATCGCATGCTCGAGGCGATGAGGGCCCTGGAAAATGGTAAAGGAGGAGAACACTCAGGTTGGAATTCTTTGAAAAGGCAGCGTGACATCCCCTTTGGAAGGCGGTTTCTGCTGACCGCCGAGGTAGACCCACGCTTCGGGATCACAGATAGAAAGTGGGCATAGATGGGGGCTTCGTGTTCTTGGAAATCGTGTGTGTGAGGGAGTGTGGTTGGAAAAGTGGTGGGGACGGATGCTTTCGGGATACATGCGGCTGGAACCAACGTTTGGGTCCAACGGGGTGCCATGCATGCCTAGGGTTTCACTAAACGAACCCGCGTTGCGTCTCGCTGATGTTCAGCACGGTGTGTTTCGTAGGGGTCGTCCCACGCCCCACAATTTCGTGCCGCGCTGCTCTTGAAACCTGCGCTGCCTCAGAAAACGACCAGTGCGACCTACTTCAGCTCCTTGAGTGCCGGCAGAGCAGGAGTCTATTGATGCTGCAAGATCGGACCGAGAGGGAAAGAGACGAGCTGCGAGCATCTTGTCACCGGCGGAGAGAAGAGGCGGCGGTGAGACAGATGGAGAGATTGCGAAGATTTTTTTATGCTTGTTGCGCCGTGCAGGCGACGTGGTAGGGGCACGCCCTACGTGGAAAAACCGTGTAATTGCGACAAGTTCGATAGGCAATCGAGAGCTGCTAAGGGAACAGTCGATCTCGGGTGAAACAATAGCCATTCTTGTTTCAGGACGAGTAGGCGTTGACAAAACAACGTAGCTTCCGTTTGAGTATCTCGGCGATTCAAACGACCACGCAAAAATTTGTCACCGTGGGAATTCAGGTAGGGCCTGAGGGAGACTCCGCCAGGGGACGACACGGTAATATTCATCGCTCGTTCGTTTTGCCATGTCTTTCCAAGTGCTGTTTCAGTCGGTACAGTGGATTCGAACGATGTAAGAGGGTGCCAGCCAGGACGCCCGCGTGTTCCAGCTTGAATGAATTGGACCTTTATCAGTCGTCCCCATATCTTCTCAAGACCTGTTCGGTTATGGTGCGCAACACCGCACAAGACGGGATGGGGACAAGGTCAGGCCTGGTTCTTGAGAAGAGAAGCAGGAGGCTGAGCAGCCAACCAAAGCTTGACGGCTCGTGGCGTGCGAAAGATTTTCGGTCAATCAAAGCAGCAATTTCATAAACTGTAACAGGCAGATACAGAAAAATCGCTAGTTGGCGAACAACCATCGTTAACAAACACGTCAATATGCAGTCTATTGGCGCATTCTAATGGTACTCGAGGAATGCAACACGACGACCAACATGTCACCGCGGCGTTTTGATGTTGAGAACAACGAGCATATGATGGGAGGGGATGAGGAGGGCATTGCAGCGATGTAAATGGAAACGACTCTACGAAGTCGGATTGATGAGTTTCCATCTGCCGAGGGTGCGTCATGAAATCGATGAAGTTTATGAGAACGAACTCACAGGCGTGCTTTCGAAAAAAAACTTTCGGGGAAAAATCACGTGGACCCTACCGTAATATGCCTTGTCGGTTCATGCAGGTGATGGATGCTACGCTGGCAGAAGCAAGGCATGCCCGGGGTCGGTTGTTAGGGCATACCAAGCACACCGTCGAACGGGTGAGCTTGCAGGATAGAGAGCGCTCGATTCGCAAAGTAGACTCTGCAGACCTAAATGTGATCAGTCTTGGCCCACTCGCATTGTTCGCATGTACTGCAATAGTGATGATGGTGCAGGTCCTTACTCGTGTTCCTTCGTCCAGTCGTGCCTCCTCTGCTTAAGGGCATAGCGATAGCCTCTCAGACCCCCCCCCCCCCCCGCCCCCCCTGCGTGCCCCCGCCCCCCGTTGAGTTACCCCTCCCGTTGGCCGGCAAAGTTCCACCATAACGGTAAAATATCCCTGGGGGGTACTAGGATCATTGCACCCACCGTCCTATCGAGGCCGTCGTTTCCGTTATTTGCTTGGCAGATGGCTTGCCTGGCGGAATACGTGAGTGTTGTGTGGCGGTGGTCTCAGGCGCAGCTGGCGTCCAAGCGCCATGCAAGGACAACATCGATGACTATCAACCATGAGTTTGAAAAAAAGAACAAGGTAAGTTTGCTAACCCATGCCAGTCTACATGTAGTGTGGAAAGCACGCTGTTCATCCTACGGACGAGCCGGAACGTTGCTTTAGGGCGCTGAGGAGGACACAAGATTCAACAAGACGTGCATGGAGTATTTCATACTCGTTGGTAGTAGCCCAAACGATTCTCGACCTCTTGCGATTGTCAAGTTAGAGCTCCGCCGTAGATGTGGAACATCGTCGTGGGATGTATTGGGGAATATTCTTCATATGACATAGAAGAAGTAAGGTAATATCTCCGTCTGCATGGAATATCCAGTCTTGAGCAAAAATAACTGAAAAATAATGATGCCTAGAACCTACTGCTGTGTACGACCTCGTCGGCAACAATTTTTCCCCTACAACAGCACTCCTTTTAGACTAAAAGCATCTTGATTCATTGCAGGAACTGGACGCTCTCCTGAAGAAACGAGTTGCCTCGCCCGTCTCCGCGCCAGCAAGAGTGCCTTCTTGGACAAGAATCTGCCAGGTCCGAGAAAAACGCGGGAACTTGCTCGCGCGCACCTCAACCCGACAGGACTATGACGACAGCAACACGAAAACCACTCACAACCCGCCCAGCACCACCATCATCGCCAACACCACCAGTAGTGCGATCGCCAACGCCACAACCACCGTCGCCGACAACGATACCGAACACACTTTCGGTGCCGACTTCAGGACGATACCGTCGTCAATCGAGACGCTACTCGACGCGACATCGCAATTACGCCGGTTGCTTACGATGATACCACCTTTAAGGGTGCCTAATCTCTGCTCCGTGGAAGATGAGAACGACTCCTCCGAGCTAAGAGAAACCTGATGTATGTTGCCAGGAGCAGTAAAAAGTTGTGTATCAAAGCGTTGCGGGTTACCCCCGGAGAAGGGGTGCGTTCTGTGTTAGCTGCTTCGGTATGCCCTCTCCCCTTTACATGAGAAACAACGTGTTGCTGTTAGTTTGGCGTTGGTACTGCTATGTCACATTGGCTGTCTGCACCACGCGTAATATAGGCGAGGATCGTGTCCCATCCGTAGAGCACCACAAAAATGTTTTAGGTATAAATAAAAATATATGTGTGATTATAGTCTGTCCGGTTAAATTTTGCCACAACGTGACCCCCACTTTTTCTCGCTCATTTTTAGGAATTGAATCGTGAAACAAAGTTGGCAAGAACTGCACGGTCGAGAAGCATCGAAATCCGGGGTCAACAAAAAAAATCCGTGTATTTCGCCACTTTTTGGCGAATTTGACCCCCCCATGATCCCACGGGGCCCCCACATGCACTCACGGGGCCCCCAATAACCCCCACGGGACCCCCATTCTCCCCGAAACTGCCTCGAAACGCCGACATACTAGCAGTTATTGAATGTGATAATATTTTATATTGATCGTGACAGCAGCTCCCCAAGCTATACTTGTCATAATGATAGCACCCTAACGTGAGATATCTAGATACATTAGGTCGATAACAAACACGCACACACACAAGGCCACCCTGTAGGCGGTCATCTTTGCCTGGGTGTTCGATCATCGGCCAACAATATCGCGGCGGCTGGTGCTGCTGCGCTCAAACTCAGGTGGCAGCGAGTTTTGTCGCCATGAACCTCTTCAGCATTTTGTCGGCAGCCTCGTTAGAAACCTTCCTGGCCTCCTGCGCCGCGGCAAGGGCGGCCGACTCTTTGGCCTTGCGCTGCTCAGGAGTTGTCGCTTGGTCTCTTGGGGTGCCCGGTGCTGCTGTATGGTGTGGGTTATGGTGTTTCGTGTGTGGCTTTGTGTGTGTGTCAGCAGCACCAAACTTTGAGCGGCCATATTTCGCTCAAACGAA
>CACKRE030000379.1:26812-43930 GCA_902602495.3 Ectocarpus sp. CCAP 1310/34 | reverse complement strand
TTTTGGACTCGCTCGGGTAGTCACCCTCATTCCTCCAGCGGTGATACGCGCGGTAAAAGAGTGGTGTGCAGCGTCTGGATATTGATTTTTTGTCCCCTGTCTTCGTCTGTTCAGGATGATAGCGTGCTCTGCCGCAATATATATTCTTCGTAGCTTTATCCCTTCAAGCGTTGTCATTGAGATGTCGATGTCCCGTCTCGTGACCGTTCGCATTCTTCATCTCAATTATGGTGGGGGTGATTGATTAGGGATATTTCTACAACTCAGCCTCCTTTTGGATGTTTTGTGAAGAGCCATATCTTCGATTCATGATCATGAATCATCAGCTATGTCTTAGAATTTGAGCATTGATTTGAGTATAGAATCTGCATGTCTGATATTCAGGGTGGGCTAGTGTTAAGGAGTGTGGCTGCTAGCATGAATAGGGTACATCTTATTCTTGATAGGATGCGGGTCGGTCAGGAGGTATACCCTTCTGACCCCTACCCCCTTAGAATTGTCTACTCTGTGTACCCCCTGAGATGAAGTTGGATCCCCACTTCATCCCAGACCTTTGCTGATCGTCTCTCAGCAATAACAGGCAACTTTCCCATCTCAACGTGGTCGTGGACAAGCGTGTCAACGACAGAACCGTCATCTATCTCTAGGAGCAAGCTACCGCCCACGGCTTCACTCCTTGAAATCGATATGTTTCGTGCGACCTGAGCTGAGTGAGGGGTTTCTGCACCAATGCTATGGCTCCCTCTGGTTGTCCTCGAGGGCCTGGATGCTGCTACCACTGGCCTGGGGCAACAAACGAAAGCACAGCACGCACAAACAACGCCTCCTTGACGCCCTCCCCGACAGCAATGTACTCGGCTTCCGTCGAAGACAAAAAAGCCGCACATACTCCGCACATATGCATAACAAAATGAAAGTAAGTACGTTTGTAAACCGATGGAGAATGCACGTCCTACAACTAACAGGGTGCGACACACAAAACGCCCGACTACCCAACAGTATACCCAACATCATTCGTCGGCACCTTCCCGACATAACATATATGAGACACACAAGACAGCTACCAAACTGATTTGTTGAGCCTGTTACCCGCAGGGGAGATGTCCCTATATGTTGTCTGGGAAATCGTAGACATACAGGAGGAAGTTTTGTCTGACGCTATGATTCCATTGTTAATCTGTGTCTGACTCTTTTCTATTATAGAGATGGACTCGTTGTGTCATATTAAGAAAAAAAAAAAAACACGGTCCTCTGTGTCGTGCTACCATGGCGGACTACGGAACCTCCGACCGTCGTCGCCAATCCTGACACCGAACGCTTATCCTCCGTGTCGGCGTAGCTAGCGTCTACGTACACGGCCAGCCCTAACCCCGATCCCCGTTAGTAGGTGATGCCGAGGTCCCTCGTCCCTTTAAGTAGCCTAGGATCTTCTGGATGGCATCCCAGTGCCTCTTCGCCGGGGCGTGGGTCGCGCGCTACCGCACGCACGGCGAACGAGACGTCTGGACGCGAGAACGTTGACACCCACATCATGCTGCCGATGGCCTCCCTCACCGGCCACTCCCCTCCCTTCTCGTCCTCTCGCCCCGGTCTTAAGTCGACACCAGGGGAAAGCAGTGATGATTTGTGGTTCTGCGAAATGTGTTAAAAACAAAGGAGCTTCAACGGAGGTGACGACACTCCTGAGCACATGACTCGGTGGCCACAGAGTGCGCCATATGTCCTGCCTCCTTACGCAAAAAAGTAGGCTCCTGCATACCTTGCTGTTAGGTACGACCAAAAGAGAGTTACGCAGATGTTGTGTGTGTGAGACACACACATGCCCAAGCGGCAGATAGATGTTGTATCACCCTGGTGACAGACGGAGGAGCCTGCGGCGTAACCTCAAGGATGTGTTATCTTACGTAGCCCCGGTGATAAATCGATGGTTTGTCAGAAACGCCCAAAATCATCAACGGGGTGCCGTACTCTGTGGGGGTTGTGGTTTCTTATGGGCGGGGTGGCATCTTGTGTCGTCTACGGTATACAAGTCAAGGTAGAGTGGATCGGAATCGAGCGCGATGAAAGTACCTGGGAGCCGTTAAAAGATTTTAAGATGCTCCGCAATAATTGGTGAGGTTGGAGGAGTTGCGGAAGATGGGTCTGGACCAAGGCGTTCGTCATAGGTTGCAGTCAGAATATGGCATCGACCCGTAATCTGGCGGATTCATCTTTGAGGCATTCTCATTAATAATTTAAGGAGAGCTTGTAACGGCATTATCATATTAGGATCTGCATATACGTCTGTGTTTCTTGCAGGCAGGCGGCCGGGAAGTCAGTGAGTGGCACCTACCCGCAGTTAAGTTGTGTGTTCTGCGACTGGGTATGTACTTACGATCAACGAATCAATGGTTCTTGCTGAGATATCGTGGGTTGTGTACATGGTGACAACATAATTGTAGTTGCTGTTTGTTGTGTAGTTGGCAGTGGTGGCGCAGTTTGGGTAGATACAACACAGAGTGATCATTAGATCCAAAACACAGGCGCCCAAGCTGTCTTCACCTGACGGTTACAGACTTGGAGACACGCCTTCACAATACTGCACAAAACCCATGCAGTAGAATAGAGTCAGTTCTTGCATACAAATCCCAACATGTCCTCTCAAGAACTACGTCATGACTAGCTCTGATACATAAGACACAAAATTCTTTCTCTCAGTGTCCTCTCGAAACAAATACCAGTGTCCTCTCGACAAATGCTATCAACATGAATGCATGCTCTCGAACAATTCAAATTGAATACTCATCACTAACTGCCAGAGTTTTCTGGGCAGCGAATTCCATGTACCGTCCAACCCTTTTAAGACATATGGTCTGATTTCGGTAAGGGGAGGTACTCACACTCCAAGCAAAATAAGGCGGTTCTGCAGGAACTTCACAGCTCCCGAACTTTTGGTCAATATGTCTGCCCTCTGCCTGTTGGTGTCGATGTAAGTTACATCTACCACGTTTTGGTCCTCTAGGTGCCGGACGTGGTGGAACTTCACGTCGATGTGCTTCGTGCGGGGCGTGATTTTGCTACCCTTTGCGAACGCTACGGCACCCGCGTTGTCCTCGTACAATACTGTTGCTTGCTTCTGCTTCATCTTCAACGACTCTAGCAAATTTCGAAAATGTATAACCATGAGGCACGCCTTGGACAGCGCGACGACTTCTGCCTCGAACGTGGAGATGGCCAGCACCGTTTGATTCTTGGCTATCCAGATCACTGGGCCACCTGCGAGATAGAGAACGACACCGGTTGTGGAGTAGCCCTTGTCTTGGTCACCGGCAAAGTCAGAATCCGCGTACGCCGTTAGCTTGTCTCCGCCGTCGGCGTCTTCGGTGTATGTGATCCCGATAGTGGTTGTCCCTTTTAGATACCTGAGAACCCGCTTCAGCTTTGCCATCGCCTTGGGACCCGGTTTCGCCATGCTCTTCGTAAGCACCATCACCGAGTGGGTAATATCCGGCCTCGAACCCCTGCTGAGATACAGGAGACTGCCCGTGGCGGACCGGAAGTACACCGTGTCCTCTGGAGACAAAACCTTCTCCTCCACGGTGCTGATAGGCCCAGCCTCCGCAGGCGTCTTCGTAGAGTGCGCGTCGGCCATTCCGAACTTGTCAAGTACGGCCTTCGCGTACATCTCCTGCGACAGGAAGATCGTTCCGGCGTCGACGTTCCTCTCAAGTGCCATACCGAGCAGGAACTGTGCATCTCCCAGGAACACTGTGTCGAACCGCTCCTTCAGCTGCTCGACGACCCGCATCACCTGCGCTTCGTCGCTTCCCGACAAAAGAATGTCGTCGACGTACACGAGAAGGAGGACCCCTCCCGCGTTAAGGATGTAGAGACAGGGGTCCGCCGTACTCTGAACGAACCCGATCTCCAGCAGGAAGTCGTGGAAGGTGCCGTTCCAGCCCTTCGGAGAGAGGCGCAGCCCGTAGAGCCACGCCTTGAGTCGCCACACTTTTCCCTGTTGTTCCGGAGAGCACTCGAACCCTTTCGGAGGGATGACGTAGATCGGTTTCGCATTTGCAGGAACCCGCGCGTGGAGGAATGCCGTCTTGATATCGGCTTGCTTCAGGCCAAAACCATTCTTGGCTGCGATAGCAATCAGCAGGTGGACGGATTCCATGGACGCCACAGGCGCCGCTTTATCCTCGCCCGTGTCTGCTTGGTGAAAGCCTTGGACCACAACGCGGCTCTTCAGTCGAGCAAGCTCGCCATTCTTGTACTTCCGCTTATAAAGGTACCTTGACGGGATCGGCTGGTCCTGGGCACTCGTCGGCGGCTCGACCCAGTCGTACACATCAAGGTCGACAAGCGACTGGTTTTCGTTCCGCATGGACTCTTGCCAGTCTAGAGCATCCTGCCCACGGATCGCTTCGTCGTAGCTCGAAGGGTCGGGAGCCCTGTAGCCCACTTCGCCAGGGTTGCCAGTCCCGTTGTTGCCAAGCGAGCTTCCGGTGAGCAGGGAGCGTTCCACTTGCTCGAAGGCCTCCTCCTCCGTGGCAAAGGTAAACAGGTTCAGACGTTCAGTCGGCTTGGGGTTCCTGGTGCTGCGACGGGGGCCCGGCTCTTGCGCCTGAGGCGTGGGCTCCGGCTCGTTATCCTTCTGCTCGTCTTGTGGCTCCACCACACTGTCGACGTCGTCATCAGACTCTTCCGGACCGGGATGGTAAATCATTGGAGTCTCTGGCAGCGGATCATGCCCTGCCTTGGGGGGAACCACGTCGCGCGGGGCTTTCTCGCGAATAGAAACTTCGGCGGAGTTGGTGATCTTAAACTTGTCACGAGGGGACCATAGCCTCCACGACCGGCTTTTAGGGTTGACACCGACCAGAAACATCTTCTCAGCCCTGGCAGCCAGTTTGTTGGGCCTGTCCCCCGCTTCCACGTGCTTAAAGCATACCGAACCGAATTCGCGGATGTGGTGCAAGCTGCCAAGCGGTTTGTTCTCCCATACCTCAAGTGGTGCCTTGCCGCCCAAGACGTCCGTAGGCGTGCGATTCAGTATATAGATCGCGTATTGGAACGCTTCGGCCCACAGACTCTCCGGTAGATGAGGTGCCCCAAGAAGAAGGCGCCGCGTTATGGCTGCGACCGTGCCAAAGCCACGCTCGGCGACGGCGTTGCCTTGAGGCATGTACGGGGCGTTGGTCTCGATTTTGATTCCAAGTGATGCTGCCAGCGCCGCGAACCTTCCCTTGAACTCGCCCCCTCCGTCGCAGTGTAGCGTGGTGATACACAGTCCTTCCGGGTCGGCTTCCTCCTTGACAACAGTTTCCAGCGCCTCAGCAGCTGCATCTTTGCTCTTGATGGGAAAACCAAACCTCATGCGGGTATTGTCACACGTGAACATCACCGCACCCTTGTGTCCACCGAGAGATTTTACGGAGTGCGACCAGGTGTCTACGTGCAAGAGCGCAAGACGAGTGCCGGCGCGAGGTCGGTTAGCCGGTGGGTGACTAGACTTCTTGCTGTTGCCGACAGCACATACCTCGCAGTCGCCAGACTCGATGTTTTGGTCAAATTTAACCCCAGAATGCTCCTTCCTCGCCAGCTGCTGGAGGGCGCGCGGATTACAGTGGCCCATCCTCCGGTGCCACATGTGTGCATTCACCTTCGTCTTGAGCAGCATCGCGGTCCCGTCCATCCTCATGTCGTCGAGGACAATGTTCACGCTGTACATCCGCGAAATCTCCGTGGAGATGGGGAAGGCCTGATCGCTGCTACGGAGTGCTGGAGGAGTAGACAGAAGATCGCACATCACCCCCCTTTCCTTCAGGGCTCCGACCGAGAGGATGTTCGCTCCTAGGTTGTCAACCAGTAG
This sequence comes from Ectocarpus sp. CCAP 1310/34, assembly GCA_902602495.3. Taxonomy (NCBI): domain Eukaryota; class Phaeophyceae; order Ectocarpales; family Ectocarpaceae; genus Ectocarpus; species Ectocarpus sp. CCAP 1310/34. The sequence goes on along the minus strand of CACKRE030000379.1, from coordinate 38,076 downwards.
TACTTGTAGCTCCACCGGGACGAGTTGGTTCCGGTCGTTTGAGATGCCGAAACGCAGGATACCTTTCTGAGCCGCGCTCGACGTTCCACACGAACCTTTGATCCTCACGTTGCAGTCCGACTTCTCGGTCACGTGGCGAGATGCGTAGGAATCCGCGCTAACCATGTGGCTAGACGCTGCTGTGTCTACGAACATAATGGTGCTCCTGGCGGACTCGTCCTTAACCTGGTACACACTGGTGTAGGCAACTATATCTGTTGCATCAGCAAGCGGGTTCTGCACCTGAACGTCACTAGCAGCATCAGCAGCACGCTCCTCGGGCAGCGGCACAGCAGGGGTATCCAGCACTTGCTCATCGTCGGCAGCGCGCTCCTCTGGCAGCGCCGCGGCAGGCGCCTCCGCCACCTGCTTCTCAGCAGCAGCGCGCTCATCGGGCAGCGCCACAGCAGGCGCATCCAGCACCTGCGCATCATCAGCAGCGCACTCCTCTGGCAGCGCCGCAACAGGCGCCTCCGGCACCTCCTCCTCAGCAGCAGCGCGCTCCTCCGGCAGCGCCGCGGCAGGCATTTCCAGTGCCTGCGGATCGTAGATGACAAGACCTTCCTGCACGCCCACGGCGGCGCGCTTCTCCGGCAGCGCCGCGGCAGGCATCTCCAGTGCCTGCGGTTCTCCAAACGAGATGGAAAAGTCCTCCGGCTCACCGCTGGATTCCTCGACTCGGGTGAACCATGCCTGCGTGGACGGTTCCGGCGCGGCGGCATTCGCCTGTTGGGCGTTATCCTCTCGCACGTTCTCCAGGCGAAGGGGGCAGCCGTCCCATCCGTGCTCTGTAGAGTTGTGGCAGTACTTGCAGCGTCCCTGACGGTCTCGGCCCTTTTGGTGACTTTTGTTTCCGCCTTTATTGGACTTGTTGCCGCGGCCTCGCCCGCGCACATCTTGCGCGCCTCCAGGGCTATCGCCTCTGGAATTTCCGGCGGAGGAGCCGCTGCTGCCGTTGTCTCCGGTCGGTTGGCTGCCATTGCCTTGGCGGTTGCGTCCGCCGCGTCCGCCACGTCCGCCTTGCTTACGGAAACTACGTGCACCCCCGTGCACGACCGTGTTGTGGGCACGGCCGTGGGCAGAAACCTTCCCCCTGATCTGCAGTGTATGGTACGCGGTCGCTCGGTGCGCGACATTTTCGAAGTCAAGATCCAACTCCGAGCCATCGGCTTGTCCGCACACCAGCGCGGCCTTAAGTTGGGCGTAGTGCTGGTCAGGAAGCGCGTTCAACAAGATATGCGTCTGGCGGGCTGGTACGACCTTGTCTCCAAGTGACTCGAGTTCGGAACTGATACGACGCAAGTCTTGGATTGCACGCGCCGGGTCGTAATCGTCCTCGGCAGTGACCGCAAGTGATCCTAACTCTCGCTGCAGTTCATGCATCCGATAGGTGCCCTTCTGGCGGTACTTCGCTTCTAGGGCAACGTATGCCGCACGTCCGTCCCCATGCTCACCAACGCGAGCGGGGCCGAAGGCTCGAACGACTTGGGAAGCAGTGCTCGAGAATCCATCGGCGCAGTCGGACGTAGCAAAGTTTAACCGTGTGTACAGTTTGCCGTTCTTACGTTTGAATTCCAGCGTCGTCCTGTCGAACGCAGCACGATCCGAATCCGCGCTGCTGGCCGCCGATGCCGGGGCGGTCTCCGTCCCAGCCATGATGTCGCCTAATCCTTGCTCATCCATGATGGAGTAGAACAGGCCACTCCAGCCGTGGAAATCTTCCGGCTTCCCGCTAAACGGGACGTATCCTTGTTTCAGGTAGTTCGTGGCGGACGCCATGCTGCTGCTGGGGTGTGACTCGATGTGAATTACCTACCAAACGCTAGGCTCATGACCTGACAACAGAATTGTAGTTGCTGTTTGTTGTGTAGTTGGCAGTGGTGGCGCAGTTTGGGTAGATACAACACAGAGTGATCATTAGATCCAAAACACAGGCGCCCAAGCTGTCTTCACCTGACGGTTACAGACTTGGAGACACGCCTTCACAATACTGCACAAAACCCATGCAGTAGAATAGAGTCAGTTCTTGCATACAAATCCCAACACATGGTATGTACGTAGTTCGTTGCAACAAAGCACCGGCCGGATCGGCATGCAGTTGCGACACTGGTGTTCTTGATCAGAATAATCGAGGCTGCTCATCATGCAGAGCGGAAATTTGCACAAAATAACAGCCAAGTAAATGGCCTGAACCTCCCTCCTCGTTTGTGCAGCAAGTGACTCCGGCGGGTGCGCCAAACATGTTCTGTACACTGTACCTGAGGGAAAAACCTGGGGCGCCTAGAATAGATGGACGACAACAAACGAACGCTTTGGGGAAAATATGATGCGCGCGAGCAACGGAGCAGCAACAAAAACACGCGAGATGAACAAACCCCCATTGGAACAAAGAATCCGCCATTCATTTCCAACGCCTTGTAGCAGCGTGGAATGGCCAATTGATTTTGGAACGATCGGCATGCCGTGTCGTCTAGCGTGGCTACTTTTCTTGGTGTAATAACCGCCGACGTAACACGCCACACGCCAGCAACGAAAACATTGGCGAAACCACGCCTTCGAATCGGTATAGACTAATACGCCAAACATGCCACGAAAAAATGTTTCGTGCGGTACGCTGTGGGCATCGTTCCAATCAACCAGCGAAAACGTTGCCGAAACCAAGCCTTCGAATCGGTAGGTTATGCCAAACATGGCGCGAAAAAAAGTTCGTGCGGCAGGCTGTGGGCATCGTTCCGCCCGTATGGTTAAGTGGTGGGTCCTGCGTGTAGAAACAACGCTCTCCTCCGGTCACTTTTTCAATAAAAATCGAAACGAACAGGCACTCTGCTTCTTCCGGTGTTTTAAATCATCATCGACAACAACATCTTGCGGGCGCTGATATCACCGCCGTGTGAAGGCAAGGACTCTAACACCAATTGATAACAATCCATTCTCCCGTTAACTCTTGCCAACATCGTTCCGTTCCTCGACATCATGCAATTGTGTAAAATAAAACAGAAAGAGAAAACGATAGTTTGTGCTTCCCTGCCCCGGTAATTTCTGAAAGAAACACCACCGCAACGCTCGTCATCCACCGCTTCAAAAATTACCGCCACCGCCACCACCAGATCACACCGACCTTCAACTGCGACAATTGACCCAGCTTGGCACACACTACCGGAGGCGCGGCCCCCACTTGATCTCTTCCAGACTGCAACACCACCAGTTGCCCACAACAGAGCAGCAGATCAACTTCATCAACAGCGGTCGTTCAACGAAATCGAAAAAATATACAGCTGCCCCCCCCCATCCCACCCCAACCTACTTCTGCTGGGACCGCTAAATCATTTCTTGCTTCTCATCGTCATCTCGTCGTCTCTCCCTTACAATAACCAGTGCATGAACCCGCCAACCAAGCGGCGTCGTATGAATCGCGATGACAGTCGGATGTAGTTCGTGTTGCAGGAACGCGTCATGATACATCAGCCACCACCGCCAAATCACTAATGTACACGAAAACAATGTCGTCTTGAACAACTATGCAGTCTCCAACCGAAACAGAACCCCCCTCCCGCCCAAATTTATTGTGGATCGATCGTGCTTGAGTTGACCCACCCCCCCCTCCCCCACCCCCTCCAGCGACCCCTCCCCCATCCCCGTCCCGGGCCGCATACGAAGCAGGTGATATACAAGCGGCTGCACTCAACCGCCGTCCCCGGCCAGGTTGCTACGCACTCGTTATCCTTGGCGATACCCGTTGCAACCGAAACAAAGCAGCGCAAGCTTGCATAAAAAAAGTTGTTCCTTCCCCCCTGCCACCACTCGCAAGGGTGAAACGGCATAATCTATTCTTCCAACCTTCCTTTCTCTCTCCCAAAGGCCAGGAACCACTTGATGCTGCTGCTAGGGGTGAGAGGGCGGCCGTGCTTAAGTCGAGTTGGAACACAGTAACGCTTATGCATAGCGTGCTTGTTCCCTCGCGGCTGTCACACGATTGAACGCACACGAAGACACAATAAAAAACACACAAAAAAAATAAAAACGCACAAACACAAAACATCAAAAATCGCTCTGAGTCCAACGCACGTCAAGTGGAAACAGGATAACATGTAATAACCACCCAGCATCCCTCCATCCCTCCATCGAATCGAAATAACAAAGAAACCACACCCATCACGACAGCGGCAACGATGTCAGCACCCACAAGAAGAAAAAAAAGTGTGAACTTCAAATGCACGTCGTAAAATCAAAAATCAACCGAAGAACCAGAACAATCAATCTTGGACCCACGCGTAACGGATACTAGAACACGACAAAAATCGGCAAAAAAGTGTCGGCCAAGGAGGTCCATCCTTGTCTGACGTAATTATTTTTGTAAGAACAAACATCGACCTTCTAATATTGGGCACTAAGCAAAATAAATTGTCCGTCTATCTAAGCCAACGACCGCTCGACCTACCTGTGTACACACGTGAAACAACGATTATAGGAACAGCAAAGTCCAAAAAAAGAAAAAAGAGCGATCGAACACTTTCGGAACACGTTTCGCCACCTATGGCAAAAACCCCTATCGGTTTCCCCCGCACAAAAGAGCACCTGCGAGCCATCCATCTACCTGAATAATCGGCTGACTGTTTCTCGCAAGCATCAGGAGCGGTTGAGCTCTCGATTTCGCCGAACAACAGCAGTAAAAACAAAAAAAAAATGAGATGAATTCCCGTGTGAGACTATGATCGTGTCAAACCGACTAATGTGTTGAGGAAAAACATCCAACACCAAAAAAAAATGTTACCATCCTCAGAGGACGCAACGGATCGATGTCCAATGGACCCGTGCATCGAGCCGAGTCATGGCGTACGTACAAGTACCTGTCGACGAAAACCAAGATAAAAAAACGTATCGAACCAAGCAGCGATTCACCCAAAGCGAGGGGAGTGTAGTGGTGCGGCTTCTCCAAGACAACAAACACCGCGATCGTCTGCAACACCAAAGAGGTGGTTAAAAAAAAAAAAACTACCCCCTTGTCCTATCGCGAACACACACAACCCTCAAGGATAGCAAAATAAATTGCCGATCCTCATGGAACACAACAGAGTTAACACGACAGCAAGACAAATGCAGGTCAGTGCGCTGGACTCTGCAGCACTCCCCTCGACACCGCGAGTGCGAGCGCTCAAACAAACAGGCACTATACGAACCACACACACACACCACCATCACCCGACCTCCCACTACAAATCGGACCAGTCTCGAATCAAGAGCGAAGCCACCTTTGCAGGCTGCTACTGGATGCGCAAGCGCACCCGATGATGATTGTTCTCTTTCGTCCGCCTTTCGGAGGGCGGGGCGTGACGTGATGGATTTCCGCCTCACACAACTATTTGAGTATCACGTACATTTCCACACAGACGAATACAATAAAATCAGACCGGGACAGAAGTAACAAAAAAAAAAAAACAGAAGAAAAAAGGGACTGGACCAGCGTGCCGTCGACCACTACACTCTTCCATGCACCCATGCAGAAAGAACACAATTACTCAAAAGAGCAGAGGTAGGACCAACCAGTTGCGCCAAGGCCCGATCAGACCCTAGGCTTGAAAACTGTGCCGCCGCCGCAGCCGCTCCCAACCACCACCACCGCACCTCCACTCCACTCAAAAAAAAAAAAAAAATGAGCCCGACTTTCGTCGGCGTGGTGCAACATTTTACAAGAATTACACCGGAGGTTGGTTGACACTTGGGGACGAAATCCCACGAGTCGGGGTCGGCATCGGCACCCCTTGGCACACTTCCGTTACCGCAGTGTGCCATGCCTCGGAGTGCATCAACGGGGCGCAGGGAGATACAAGAACGGGCCAATCTATATCTCGCCGAACGCGCGTCTCCGCCAAGAACTCACTCTTGTCGAGCACCAGACGCGCCGCCGCACACAAACCCTTTGTCTTGCCCACATGAACGCCCACCCATCCCCAAAGGCACCGCCCGCCGCAACCGCCCGGAGGCTCAAGGCACCGCCGCAGCGCACAGCCCCCCTCATTCACCCCCCCCAACAAAACACAAACGACAAATTTACGCATCATCTCCTCCTTGCCGGCGGCCTCCAAAAGCGTGCACCAAGTACTAACCCCTATCGAGCCATTCGGTTCATGTCAGATGTAAGCTCCCCGCCCCCTTCCTCCCCCCTCGCTCAGCCCGCCCCCCCTCGCACAAATTTTGCTCCCCTTGCGGTGGGTGGAGGTCGCAGCCTCAGCGTTCGCTCTCTGTCTCTCTCATGCGCGCGCCTAATAAGTATTCTTAGTTTGCCCTTGCCCGAGCACGGCGGATGTTCACGTGCGACGGGAGCTTGTGAGCGAAGCAGAAGTTAGCTCGGCGGTCGCCGACAAGGCCGAAGGACGGCTGGTGCTTGCATCCGGGGTGCTCGCAGCAGCGGTTCTTGACGTCAACCATGAGGGGGCTCTTGTGCGAGAGGCAGAAGGTCGCGCGAGGGTCTCCGGCGTGGCCGTAGACGGGGTTGCGGGTGCAGCCGGGCTCCCTGGAATCGACAGGACGCAACAAGCATGATACTAATCAAAAGACTATAAAGGAAAAATATCAACAACAAAACGAAGATTGAGAGAGGCAAGGAGAACAAGAACAGACTAGGAAGAAGGAGAGAGCCACGCGAGCAATTGAGAAAAGTCAAGCAGCGTTCGTTGGCATTTCCGTCTCGGACAAAACTTGTTCTGCGTGGTATGTATACCATCCGTAGGTTGCATAAGATACTGCACCGCCTGGAAAGGTTCTCAAAGCTCGATTGCTCCACGAACGAAAGTATATGACAAAAATCATGATACTGTACGCTTTCTGAGAAAGCTCTCCACGCTTGCAATGCCGCCATTTTCGTCACCGCCACTGCTGTCTTCGTTGCAGAGCTATCGAGCTTTGGAAATTGACCCAGGGGGTGTGCTACGTATCTTGCGCAACCTATGCATACGGTATGCAACACCTGGCCATCTCGCAACGACCACGGTGTCTACGGCAGCTTCTCGCTGGTTCGTTGCCGTTCAAGAAAATGGCCGGTACGTCAGCCGAAAAAAAAGCCTCATGAATCAAAACGGAGCTTCTTGCCCTGCTTTCTTCCCCCTGCAGCGAGCGAGGGAGACTCTCCTCGTACTACCTACCCATACCCGGATGATCCCCGCCCCCTCCCTGGCCGGAACGACAGAAGGGTAAAAGATGTTCGATCGCTGTGCGTACATGTACGTGCAACAGCGGTAGTGGGCCTCTTCACGAAACACAAGGCGCTTCACCTCGAGAGGAACGAATGCATGACCGACGGTCGAACGTGACGGGGCAACCGTGAACACACACAACGACATCACCCCTTCCCCCCTACCCGGGCCCAGCCCGTTCCCTCCCTCTCCCTGCCATGCTCGTTCATACCTGCAGCGGGGCGCCTTGACGTTGACCATGCCCGGGAGCTTGTGCTTGGCGCAGTAAACGGCGCGACGGTCGCCCTCGATGCCGAAGTTCGGGTGGGACTGGCAGCCTGTTGAAAGGTTGCAGTGTCACCAGAGACAACAAGAGGAGTTGAGATTTAAGAACGTGCAACACCAAGCCGAAGAACTGGGAGATGGAGTCACGTAAGTAAGGCAGCCGGCGGTTACGTTGTCTGTTCATACCGGCACGGCGCCGGGGGTGATGTGACGGTGGGTAATGATACAAAACAGCAGGGGAGAGAGAAGCGAAGCAGTTAGGAGACGGTCTGGAATCCTTCGCGGACACACCGTGCGTGGAGCTGTTGCCCGTTTGTCATGGGCACGGGTGGGCGGGGTACGGTGGGGAACTTGTTGGCATCACGTAACGTCGCTATCAGTCAGCATTGCAACAGAGGAATGACAGACACTCAAGAGCTAAAGCAAAATACTCGAGAAGTACACCACGCGTTTTCAGTTCTTGGTGCCCGCCACACACACAAATATATGTGTCGTCGCCGCTGCCGCCCCCCGCCCCCCCGTATCTCCCTCATTCTCTCTCTCGTACCTCCGGAGCGAGTGGATACGGGCGGACTTCCAGAGTGGGCGCAGGAGACGCGCACTTCTATCCTGAGACGCGTCTGCCACCGTGCGCAATTAGGTCACCGTTCTAGCGGAACTTGTCGCGGCCAAACCACGCAACGGCTCCACGAACACCAAACACCACCCCCAGTCCCACCAATTACGAGGCTCGGTGGATTCACGTTGATTCCAATCGAAAAGCACACAAACACGTACACATACACTCACCCTCATGGCGGCACCTCCTGCTAGTGGCCGGGGACTTCTTGCCCCTCGCCGTTGTCCTGCCGCCACCTCCGCCCCCACCCGCGCCGCCACCGGTGCCACCGCCGCCGCCTCCGCCTCCGCCTCCGCCACTGCCGACGCCGCCCCACGACCCGGTCCCGTCGCGCAACGGCGCGTGGTCACCGCCGTTGATCACGGCCCTGCTTCTCCCCCCACCGCCGCCGCCGCTCAATTCGCCCACTCGGCCTCTCTCCATTAGCCGCTCGAATACCGAGTCCCCGCTAGCCATCCCGCTGCCGACACCGCCGTTAGAAGACAAGTGGATGCCGTCCGCTTCCCGCTTCATCACCCGGGCGCGCTTAGCTCGGGGCATGTCGCCACGGCCGCCGCCGCCGCCGCCCCCGTCACCGCCGTCGCTGCCGAACATCGCCCCGTCCGTTTCCCCGGGCGCCATGGATACGGGCTTGAAGTCGTGCGCAACGAACCGGTCGGAGTCGCCGCTACCGCCGCCGCCGCCAGCGGACCCCATCCCGAGAAGGCTCCTAGGGTTGTTGGGGATGTCGTAGGCCGTGGCGTGCGGTCCCGGCGGCACCAGCGTGTCGCACGGGGGCGCGGTTCCTCGACGCGAGTCTTCCAGCTTGCGGGCCGACAGGAAGCTCCCTCCGCCGCCGCCAGGGGCACCGGTGCCGCCGCCGCCACCGTTTCTGCTCCCGCCTAGCCCCCACACGACCTCGGTCACCGAGGGTGGGGACGAGCCCGAGCCCCATCGCGCGCCCGCGCCGTAGGGCCCCCTCCCCACGGCGTCCAGCAGCATCGCGCTGCCGCCGCCACCCGTCCGGATGCCGCCGCCGCCGCCGCCATTCACGCCGCCCCCGCCGCCTCCGTTCTCCAAGATGTCGAGGGAGCTGCTGGAGTGGTTCCGGTGGTGGTCACCCGCGGCGCTGCGATGGCGGTGCCCGCCACCGATGTCAGGGGCCGGGCCGAGCCCGGCGAGCGAAGAGGCAGATGGCTTCCCAAAACGACACGCGTCCCAGTTGTTGAGAGGGGGGTGGTCCGTCGTACCTCCGCCGCTGCCACCGCCACCGCCACCGCCACCGCCACCGGCGCGGAGCGTCGAAACCCCCGCGCTCCCGCCCATCATGAAGGCAGGAGGCCCGCCGCCGCCGCCGCCGCCGCCGCCCCTCCTCCCCCCGCCGAAGCCACCAAGCGCCGACTCCTGCTGGTGAAGGCCTCCGCCGCTGCCCACGTTGTGGGAGGACAGGGCCAGTGGAGGCGCGGGGTTCGGAAGCTGGAGGTCCCACGGAAAGGCCGACACAACCGGCTCGGGGGCGTCTCTCCACCAGGACGTCGGGCTCCCCCCTGCGGTTGACGTCACGCTAACCTGGTGTTGGTGTTGTTGGTGATGGTGGGGGTCGACCACCGGCGCCCTGCAATCCGCCTGAGGGTCGAACTCGACGCTGCCTACGTCTCCGGGGTCGCCTCCCCCGATGCTGCCGTCTCCGCCGCGACCGCCGCCGTCGTTGTGGCCGTTGCTGCCGCCGTTCTGCATGCTCGCCATGCCCACGCCGGCGGGGAGGTTGTCCGTCGCCCCTTCGGAGCTGCCTCCCTGCTGTTGGTGGTGTGACGATGACGAGGGAGAGTAGCCATTGACGCTTATCATCTCGTGTTGCCACGGGATGCTGTTGCCACGCTGCTGCTGCTGCTGCTGGTGGTCGTTCTTGCCGTAGCCTCCTCCGTTGCCAGGGTCACCGGCGATCTCGCCGCCGCCGCCGATACCGCTGCCTTGGTCCTGCGAGGCGATGCTGCCGTTCGGGCTGCTTCCTCTCCGCAAGCCGTTGTTGCTGTTGTCGTTGTCGCCGCCCACGACTTCGGAGTGCATGCCCGGCAAGCCGCCGCCGCCGCCGCCGCCGCCGCCGCCGCCGCCGCCGCCGCCACCGCTGCCCCGCGCCCGAAAGACGTGGGGGACGTCGCCGTCGAAGAACGGGTAGCGGTGATGGTCGTGCTCATGCTCCTGCTTGAGGTTAGCGGGGTGGCCGCCGTTAACGTGGCCACCGCCAGCGTGGTCGTCCATGTGCTGAGCGTGGCCGTGGGGGCCGTCAAGCGGCGGCACCAGGCGATTACGGCGGAAGTACTCCTTCATCTCGTGCAGGCGCTGCGAGGGTCCGCTGACGGACGCGGACCCCGGCCTCTTCCGTTGTCCTCCCCCGCCGCCGCCGCCGCCGCCGCCGATGCCCTCCTGCGTTTCCAAAGGATTGGTGAGGTTCGGTCATTGTGGGTGAACGGGTCCAAGGGAGCGGTTTGTCTGCATATATGCATACCATGGTTGCTGCTTCTGTCCGGGTGTTGTGATCTCGACTACGTCGTAGCCGTGTCACACGAACACAAGAAAAAAACGCAGACAACAAACACAGGCAAGGTTGAGAGTTTGCTGGCCCTGTCCTGCGGAATTCATCGCGCTCGACATGTCCTAATCGCTGCCAATGAAAGAGAGAAGGCAAGGCGAGAAGGAATGCACCGGAATTATTGACAGCGGCTGCCACATAGACCCACAGGCCGAAGCGTTCTGAGCGCAAACAACGGCCCAACGGAAGACCAGAACCGGATTGAAAAATATATACATTGGCGGAAGGGAACCCTCAAGTTTGGTTCGGCACTCTAGGTGCATGTGAGGTGTGAAGCAGAACCTCGGTTGTCCAACACCCAACACGGCGAGCGCGAAAGACGTGCCCAACCCCATTTATTTCGGCATAGCAACAACAACCGTCGGGATCTGTGTGTTTTCATTTCGCCTCGCGAGTCATCGCAGAATTTTCCAAAGGACAAGTGAAGCGTAACTACCGTGCTTGGAGCCGGCTCCCGCCGCTGCCGTATTGTGTTGGGCGTGATGAAGGCATCCCATTGCAAAGTGCTTTGGGGGGCGTGTGCGGCCAGTTAAATCGTCGTCGCGAGAGCGAGCAAAGAACAACAAGGGGGGGGGGGGGGGGG
>CACKRE030000377.1:20926-40613 GCA_902602495.3 Ectocarpus sp. CCAP 1310/34 | reverse complement strand
ATGCTCGGCCGTAACTTTGTCGCTGGAGTGTACCGCCTCCATCCTTTCACCAAGAACGAACTGCTTCTGGCAAAGACCGGAAATTCTACAGACATGTGTTCGAGTGCTCGTACTGGTCGCGGCATTCCTCAAATCTTTCTCGCGTGTTATTCTCCCTCTCTACTCGCCTGGCGTCGCATATCCGGCTTCGCGTTGATGCGGTGCGGGCTCTTGGACGACGTAACACAGCATGAATCTGCATGTCAGGATGGGAACGAAGAGTTTTCGGAGCCCAACGCGTGCTACACTCTGAGGTCCTTGCGTTGTGGTGCCTTCTCCTCACTGCCACCCGCCGTTTGGACCCCGCTCTCAGCACCACACGACACGTTCCCCTGCTGCTCCACGCCTCTGTCGTTTCCACGACGCAGACATCCGGTGCCCCATGAAGTCGTTCCGTATCCCGATGGCAAGGATGGTCCTATCAGAGGACGCGTTCAAGACAGCCCTGGAGGTGGACAGCATCCGCGATGCCAACGAGTTCCTGGACGCATTCGGATCCCACGTTTCCAACGGGCGTCAAGAGGTACTACAGGAAGTTAGAAGGTTGTGAGCGGGCCCTCCCGGATGCCCCGGCAACGTATGACCCTCAACAGGCAAAGCTTTGTGCTTTTCACTCGTCGATGCCAACGTACCCGAGGTGTAGTCGGCTTCCCTCTGTAACTAGCCTGATTCTCACCGCGTACTCATTTTTGGGCGTTGCAAGCCACCCACGCACAGCATCGGAAACGGAAATACTCTTTGCCTGGTAACATCACTCTACGTATTGCAAATAGCGTTAGCTGTCCGTTTCGCATGGAAAAAATATTTGTTTCAACTCAACCGATACTCTTTTCTTGGTGTGGTGGGTGACGTTTCAGTCTTCTTTGAGAGAATTGGTCTAAGGATCTTGTGTGAAAAAATGTGCCGCAACGTGCCCTGTTCTGGAACGCCGCGTTGATGGGTGGTGTTGGCACCCCCATAGAGTTCACCTTCATGACCCGTGCCCCTGGGGACCTAGCTTACTTCGCCCCTGAATACATGCCTGCCGACGGTTTACAGCTCGGAGGCATCTTCTACAGCACCCTCACCATGACGTCAAGCGAAGCGGTGAGCGGATCGACCAAGCTGGAATATGCTGCACATGTTGGTGTACTTTGTACTTCCCCAATGCTGCCACAACATGCGCCATTCCGACAAGAACCCGAACCAGAGTTGCTTCGGATTTTTGGGCGCGCGCCTTGAAATTACACCACGCGTTGGTTTCTACTACATGTCTGCTCCGATAGTGGAAAGCCTTTCGGAACGAGAAACGAGCGCGTTCTTGCCTTTGATGTACCGTAGCGTCACTATTTGCCTTTCCCGTGTCCCTATGGCTCTTGATTGACCAAACTGCTCTCCAGACCAAATCTTCCATCCTGCTTGAGGCGGCAAGTGAGACTCTGAGGGAAGTTGAGGCAACCTCGGAAAGCAAGCAGGTATGCTCCGGCCCCATCCCGTGATTTTCGAACAGTCGATGATCCGAATTCCAGCAGTGACGGTCCACTCAATTTCTGTAATCCTTGAAGCTGCCGCTAAAAGCCACGGATGGAACGGTTTGACAGGTCCGGTGGACACGAAGATCACATGGACGCAAGCAATGAGGAGATATCTGGGATCCAAGAACGTTTCAATTGACTTGAACGTTGGGAAGGAGACGTATTCCACGCGCGCCTGCATCGAACACGCACGACCCCGCAAGAATTTCCACCAATGTTGAGAAAGGAGCGCCCCTTCAGCTCACATGATCACGCTTGACGTTTTCCTTCCTCTCCGTCCTTGGCTCTCCCGGCCCTCCCGTCCATACGAACGATGCGCGTACGAGACAGAGTGGCGGATCAGGCGGGTTCTTCGGGTTTAAAAAGAAGAAGGCCGCGTCGCTCAGCAGCGCGAATAGCGTCGGGAGCAAGCAAATCAAGACGAACGCCGAAGGCGAGGGTGGTAAAGAACAGACGCTCAACACTCGCTATTCACAGTACGTCAGGTGCACGGGGCCGAGGGCCCCGACTCCCGAAACATTCGCCGACGCCCTCTTCAACGACAACTCCTCGTGGGCGGTGACGGACAGGGGCGGCATCGAAGCGCTCGTGCCCGTCACGCGCGTGCTCGAAAACACGATCGATGTCTTGGATGATGAGGATCCCGACAAGGCCTCTCTGCAGGTGATTCATCCACCGTACAGTAGTTGAGCCGGAGCTCTCAGCAGACCGTCGAAAACGTTTTGGCATGGCGAATGCATGACACCCGCGCGAGAGCCGCCGTCCATCCTCTAAACTCTCTCGCTCGTTCCCCCCTTGATGCCTCTGTCCGCGCGCCCTCTACGCGAAGTCATCGGTAAACTTAATCACGGCCGCGTGGAGGATTCGGGCGAAGCGTTGGGGTGACGTTCTCCTCGACGAGACCAACCCCAACAACGCGACTCCATCATTGTCTCGACCGCTGTGCAAGGAACGGGAGCGGCGTGACCTTGTCGTATTTGCCCCTGGAGCAGGCCTACGAACGCCAATCGTCAGCGCAGTAATCTACCGAAGCACTTATACTGTAGGGTAGGAATTGCAAACGTGAAGCAGAACAGGATATACCACCACATTTGTCAATGCTTTCCGGTTGGGCGGGACATTGGCCTTCGCAAGCATGTGCTTCATTAGGGGTGATTCGGCCACACAATGTGCACCCTGCGCCCTGATGCACACAAGCATCGATGTGAATCCTAGCGCGGTCGGATTCCCGGCAACGCAGCCAAAGCTCACAGCTATGGACCGACCCGCGGTAGTGATGCTTCCAGGGCCAATCATCAATCCACAAACGATGGTGCGATAGGTAAAGCACTCCTCGTCCTGTGACTGACCTGTCGCCACTCCTCTCCTCGCCGTATGTCAACACGTCTGTACCAAGCACAGGTGCCAACCGCCATTCTCGACCTGCTCCGGACCGCCTACCCCATCGCTCAAGGAGTGGTGCAAGACCTCGTCGACGCCGTGTACAACGTTCTGGAATTCAGGAAGGACGACAAGGATGACGGCGTCTGGAGCAAGCTTTCTTACTACTACCCCTCAACCAACCAAACCGGCACTCCCTCGCCGCAGCCTGTGGCGTACGACGTCGGGGTGAACGTCGCGAGGGTCATCCGCAAAGCGGCGGACACCGCGACCACCGGAGGCAGTGGCGCCGACGCGCTGCTGCACTTCATGGACGCGGATGATGTCGGGGTCTACATCGAGGCGGAGATGAGACGGAGAGCCAAGAAGAATAAGGCGGACTACTTTGCAGCGAGGCCCGGGGAGGACTACGACGACGAAGAAGAAGCGGCTGTGGTCCTGGAGCAGCGTAAGCGCACGTGGGACAAGTTGGGTCCGCTCGCTCGCCTCGGCAGGGTGTACGTCGACGCCAACGCGGACGACAAGGCGTACTGGGACACCCTGAAGCTTTGGGAGCAGAGGTAGGTGTCTTGAGGACGCGTTGATGAGAATACCACTTGTGGTTTTTTCACACGCATCTTTGTGTCGTCGGGTATTTCCGTTGGTATGCAGACTATCAATATTGTAGTGTTTGATGCGAACCCTAGACTTACGACTACGCAGTGGTGTCTTCCACCGTAAACCGCGTACTGAGGGGCAGTACTGACTCCACCAATTCACCCCTCAACAGGGAAACATTATTCTGAGTACAGACACATGCCCATGGTATCGGCACAACCGACATTCAGGGCTTCGACTATTCACCCTGAGCACGGAAACGGCAGACGACGGTCAAAGTTTTCACTCTTCTACTAGTCGTGATGGTGTAGCCTCCGTGCGTTATGTGTTAGATTTTGCCTTTTTCAGCCTTGCGGCGATAGGGAGAGGCACTGTTCGCCCAACTTACCTCTTCCCCGACCGAACGACCGATCGACCGCCTCTCACGCAGCTGGATCAGGAAAGATGACAAGCTTTCGAGAGACGAGCAGGTCGACCAAGACAAGAGGTGGACACAAGAGGACTACGAGGTGTTCCAGAGGGAGTACTTCAGGGCCCCGAATCCGGCAGGTTTCCTGTCAGAGCTGGAGAGCGACCTGGTGTTGCAGGCGCACGTCGGCATCAACGTCCGCGTTGTCGCCACCGATGGTGGAGATAACGATGCGCTGCGTGAGGCGGTGACCGATGCCGCTCTCGCCATGACCAACGAGGTGCGTCACGACACATGTGCTTTTCTGCTGCGCCGCGATGTGTTTTCAGCGGCGATTATCGGAGGGAGGTGCTTGCTGTGGTTTGGTATGTTTTTCGAAGGTGGAATGCACGGTATTTTGTAGGATATTGAGGCTCGGAGGGCCACGGTCACACACCGAAATGTCTCGTCGATTTGTCCCCCCCCCGCGTCTACTACTTCCGGTAGCCAAACGTGAGTCCATGGAATCACGACAACAGGACCAGGCGTCATTTTTGCCCCCTGTTCCCCCTCCTTCACATCGTAGGACTGGATCATCTTCCGCAAGATCTGGTTCAGCCAGAACAACCCCGAAGAAACGAAAAGGGTCGTCGAGATCGTTGAGGACCACATTGGCAACATGCAGGGGATCTTCAAGATTCCCAAGGACCTTAAGGATGCCACGACCGCGCTGCACGATGCGCAGAGCGCCTTCCTCCTCGCCAGCCAGGCCAGCAATTTGAACGGCAGCGAGAAGAGGAGGCTCGAGGAACGATCGTTTCAGGTCCAAAACAGCTTGGCTGGACTAGGGGCTATAGAAGCGGAAATCGCAACGCACCAAGTGTCCCTGCGCAGTCTTCGCCGGGAAGCGGCCAAGCTCGATCAAGACCGCGAGAAAGTCCAGCGGAAAATCGCCAAGATCGTGCCCGCAACGGCCGACGCCGAGCTCACCGAGGACCAGGAGGCGGAAATTGCGGCTCTTCGACTTAAAAAGAGCGACATCGTGAAAGCACGTAACGAAGTCCAGCGCAAGATAGTCGGGCTTGCGGGACTTATTTCTGAGCTCTCCGCGGAAGTCGCCGCAGACAGAAACGCGCTTCAGCAAGAAGCAGCCGCGCTTGAAGCAAACATCAGCGAGCTTTCCATCAAAGGTACCGCCTATGCAGAGCAGAAGGCCCTCGCCGCCGTTGCTCTAAAGGATGCCAAAAATGTCGCCGCAGGTCGCAAGCATGCACAAGAGCAGGCGCAGAAGGATAAGGTCCAGGAGTACTACGCGCAGGACACCCGCTTTGGCAACCAGAGGGCTTCGAAGTAAATTCCTGCTGAACTCTGATTCTCAGTTCGTCGTTAGGTGCTTGTTGCGTGACCAACCTTAGGCGCTGTCGGCAATTGTTTATGCAAACTGTCGGTAAAAAAAAAGAGTTGCAAGACATCGTGACCTATATCTTTCGTAGTCAATGTGTGTTCGTGAGGGGCATAATCATGCCTAGGAAGAGCCGGGGGGAAGTGTGGTTCGCTTGCCTTTTTGCTTTGGATGTCCTCGACCACGTATCAAACTTGAAAGAATGATTTTGCTATCAGCCTACTCAGTCACTTCCAGTAGTGAGCGTGATCTTAGGGGACTGGCTCGTACATTCACTAAGTACCGCAGTATGTCGTCTGATCGTCGAGTTGATTTCGGCTGATTGGGAGGCAAGACAACCACCTCATCTGTGTTGGATGTCGGTCGCAATGCTTCATGTGTAGAGTCGTTTTCCATCGACATGACATCGCTGTGGTTGGATGCTTGGGTACATAGACTAGACTTCATATATGATGGTACCATAGCATAAACTGTATATTTTCGGATATTAAACGGCTCAACGGCGTGCGATTTCCCAAACATGAAGAACGCAGAGGCGTACGTACGTGGTTCGCGAGTGTCGTTGTCGTTGTCGTTGTATCTAAGGAGGCTTTGGACCACGTGTGTCGGAGAGTTCTGAAAGGGAGACGTTGTTTCCATGTATCAACGCTTGCCCGTTTGCTCTAGGATGCCCGCCGCCACGGTGCAAATCTGCAGCGAGTACGGTCTTGGGGGGGGGGTTGCTGCATTGATGGGCTGGTCCACTCCCGAGTGAGAGCATGCTGTCGATTTGGGAGTCATTTCGGCTGATTATATGAAGGCAAGAAGCGCCATGATTGACCGTCCTTATATCTTTCTTTGTTGAGCATGGGTCGCAATGGTATATGGGGAGTCGTTTCCGTTAACAGTAAATCGCTGTTGTTGTGCTCATTCGTCTATAGGTGCTGCTGTAGTTTGAACAGAGGAATGCGTACAATTTCTCCAACTCGAAGGAGTCAGAGGTGCTTCTCAAGTTTGGTCGTCGTGGTACTCGTTCCGGTATAGACTATGCATAGACTATTGAGGAAATAAATGTTTCTGAGAGGCATGGAAGGCAGACTCTGTCAACTTCCTAGGTCGCGTACCTGGCCATTCCCAGCAGTGAACATGGTCTTGGGGAACGCTGCACTGGGTGGTTCACTCCCGAGCAACCGTGCTGATTTGGAGTTGATTTCGGCTTGGGGGAGGACAACATATGGTTTGGATTCTGCCGCAGCTGCATGTCGTACGTACGTAGTTGCAGATCCGAGGATCGTGATAGAGACAAAGCAGTGGTGGCGTCAAATTTCGAAGTACCAACCGATCTTTCGATATTCTTTGCCCGTCCTCTCGACAGAGCTATCTATGGCATACGATTTCGTAAACACGAAAACCGCAGGCTCGGATGGCACGCGGCATATCGAGGAAATGTGTGTTTTGGAGCGCCCTCGATGGGAGCCTGAGTCAAAATATTGTACATGAAACAACGTCAACCCTCCCGTTCATGGAAAATAGGCAACTTTTTCCCGGTGCCACGCTCTCAGACCAAGATGGGTTTCAAAGACTACTACAATTAATTGTACACTCAAACAAATCCACCCCATAAGATATAGTCTACCCACCATCTCGTGCTACATGTACTGGCGAGTCATTGACGACGACCAAGCTGCTCGCCAGAATATCCATCTATTTCCATCGAATATGGGTGCGAGGGCGGTGCTTGTCCACGCCTGCAAACTGAAAACCATGCACAGAAGGCACAGGTGTAGCACTGAATGGAATACCCACTCAAAAGGCAATGCTGAAGGCAAGTGATCGGTGTGCTGCAATGGGCGTGTATACTCTTGCTCCGCCGCATGGATGGATGTTTTGACTCTTGGTGCCGATAGTGGCGACTGGGGACTGGCGACGTGTGTGACTGTTTGTCCACAGTGTCTCCCTCACGCCCCCCCCCCGCTCCCCTCAGTATTCCGCGTAATGCAGAGCCACCCGCGCAACCTTTGGGTGCCAGGACGCCACCCCTCCCCACCCTCAATCTTGCCCCTTGTTTCGTGCAATCTAACCCTTTTGGTCGTGTCGTTTGCTGACCTGTTGTCTGATTTCCCGCTCCGAAGGGACAGCGCTGGTGATGGCCTTCCGCGGAAGGGCGTGGTGCAGACGCTGTCCTCGGAGGGATGGTCGTGGATCAAGAAGGATGGCCAAGGTTCTCGCAAGAGCGGCAACCGCATCCCCTTCGTGATGGGTGATGTAGTGATGAAGGTGATCGCGTCTTGTCACTCTTTTCGTGTGGAGGGGGGAGGTAGGTGATGCATGGAAGAACGGCGGGTAGTATCGCCGTGGCTCTCTGCCTCATTTGCGCTAGTTGTTATTCCAACAACGAACTTGATCGGGACATCTCAGCACATCGTGGAGAGCTTGTAGGCATGCCAATGCGACGGGGGTTTCGGCTCGTCAATCGAGGGACACTACTCCAGCAATGCCGTACTCCGGTACCGCGGATGCCAACATGCCCCCCACGACACACACGAACGGCAATTAACAGGACGGAGAGCAGCGGCAGCCCTTGCAAAAGGGCGACCACGTGGAGTACCGCGTCTGGAAAGACACGGAAGGCAGGTCGATGGCCGTAAGAGTTGAGCGGGCCAAGGAGAGACCGCGGCCGGCTGGAGGCGGGGTGGGCAGTGGTAGCCGGTCCACTCAGGCACATTTTCGGTGAGTGCAGCCATCGAGGGTGCGCAGAGAGAGGGGGGGGTTGGTCGCGTTGCCAGAAGAGGGGACCTAAGGTTGGGGGCCAGGCAACCCTACCCGTGTCTTGATGTGGAAGCGGCTCATGTGGTTCTGTTGTGTGTTCCAGCAGGTAAGGCACTGGCACGAGGTAAAGGACCCGTGGGTATAAAACAACGAGCCCTTGCCGACACTCGATTTCGTTGACCGTGTTGCCGATTTTGATGTGTACCAGGATGTGTTCAAGCGACGTCCTCCTTTCGCGCGAAAAACAGTGCCACAACCACACCCATACAACCATGTGTTAGGCTGGTTGATGGAACACACCACGGCACCGTGCGGGAGTACAGTAGTGCAGAGATTGCGGTGTTGGATGGACTGAAAAAGCTTGCATGCCACTTTGTTTGGTGTTCTTGTTGACGGGCCCAGGAAAGGAGGTGGGCGTGGCCGTCAGAAATACGGGCGGCTGCAAAACTCTTGGGTTCGCGAGGACACGTTTCTCGTTTCATCTCGTGGGTGTTTCTGCAGACGTAGTGCTGCTTTCTTTTTTTGTCGTGTTGCACTTGGTAGTATTGGCCAATGCGGAGGCAGCAGCAGCAGCAGCAGCAGCAGCAGCATAAGCTGCTCGCCAGAATATCCATCTATTTCGCTCACTCGTATCCACAAGGGGGCGGGGGAGCAACGCCGAATCCCGGGAAAATTCCCTCTGCACCATGACCCACAACGATGTATGTGTGAGGAGCGTAGGAGATCGCCGGAGCTGGCAAAGATGCTGCCATGTAAAACAACAGAACTAATTAGCTCGTAACACACCAACTTTGCCACACAACATTGCAGTGAGAGTGACTCGTTTGCATACCGCTCTCCCACTTGTGAAAGCAACTTTTCCAGGTGTGAGCGGCGTCACACCTCGTACATCCACTTGACCAACTAATGGTTCACATTCAAACAGAAGTCATTCAGGGTGCGGTGCTGTCGCCCGAACGTCGTCGTGTTGGTGATCTGTACCCTCACTGTAGTGGGGCCTCCTTCAGTATTTCATGTCCGATTCAACGCACGAAGATGATATAGGTAATCCCCCGGTTGGTTAATCCACCGCATTTTAGGTGTCGGAAGAACACTATGTTCATCGGATAGCCTTCATTAGCTTCTGCTGCGTCTTACCGCTTCTCTTTCCTCGTTCCAGAATGAAAATGAGTGCCAAATCCCGACTGGCACACCCTTCACGACGAGAGTGGGGGAGATCTTGGCCTGAGCACGCTTCAGTATTGTCGCTTGGGTGCCGGGGGAGCAAGGAGGGCATGGCGCTATTAAAACTGAAGACTGGAACGTCCAGGGAATCCTCTTCGTTCTAGACTGTACGAAACAGCCAGAGGCGAAAGGTCAGATCATCACGAGAGAGACTGCGACGGGGAGAGATCGGAGCGGGCACGCGGTTTTGCTTGGTGAAAGTGAATCGCTGCTACAGCTTGAATCCATCACCACGTCGTACGAGGCGGGTTCGAGGTCGGCATCCACGTTGGTCGTGTCAAAGGAAGAACCCATAGCCAGGGTTTTCGGTGTGTCAAGCAAGTCTCGGTATGATACCGCGTGCCGACTCCGAGCCTCGTGTCTCCCTGGTTGAATCGAGTCATATTAATTTCATTGCAGGAGTCGTTGCCTAATCTCTTTTTTACTGTCAGCTACATCGAGGCTTCCTCGTCGATGGAACCGGGATGCATCTGGTACATACTCGGCGGTTTCATTAACACGCCATTTTTTCATGAAGGCTAGCTCATTAGACCACTCGGTCAGCCAGGACACTTTGGAGGCACCAAGATTAGTTTCCATCTGCAGGGCGTGGCGAGGGGGTGGAAGCCGCCGGAGGTCACTGTTCCAGCTAGGAGGTCAGCAGCCTCAAGTATTATATTTCGTGTATAAATGCTAGCTCGCCACACCCCACTCAGTCAGCCGCTGACTGAGTGGTCAAATGGGCTGTTGAAGAATTTGATGTGAAAATACCCGCGAACAAGGTGATATCCCCAAAAATGTAACTTCTATTGATCTTCGAAGAAAAGGGGCTCCGCGGAATCATGCATCACGAACCTCACTCCTATATTCTGCCCATGACATTCATCGCCAGTGGCTTATGTGTTCCAAGTCCTCGTGTGAAACCTAGTCCCCATGCCCGCCAACAAACGATTTCACTTTCTTCGCAGCGTAAGTGAAACATGGCACCTCTTCGATGTGCATGAAATTCATATCCAGGGTATTCTGTGTCCCAAACCCCCATGTTCAGCCAAGTCCCGACATGAATTTGGTTATTTTCTGTCAATTCAAGATAAACATACCGGGCACCGTTGCCAAATATCATTTCGCTGCTGAGAAAGTACGCGATGAATTCACTCTCTTGTTCATGACGTTCACATGCAGGGGATTCTGTGTCTGAAGTCCTGGTGTAAAACCGCGTCCACCTCGACACACATGCCTGCCTGATGGAATCGTGTCATTCGAAACAAATGTGTTTCGCTGCTGCTGTAGGCTTTGCCGAAGGCACCAATGCCGACCTGACAATCAAATTCTCCACTTTCTCAGAAACCCGTGGATATGAGTGTCATGGAAATGAAATTGAGTGAATTAAGCACTGTCAAAGAACCATGATACTTGCATTAAAAGCGCAAAAATCCAGTGCAAAAGCGTTCCGATCGGTGAACAATGATGGCTCCACGGACAAAGGCCAAACAATTTTCACTCCTCCTGTCCGTGATTCACAGCAGCTTATTCCAAGATTTTGCGCTCGTCTTGCCTTGTGTTGTGGCCGCCATTCGGCATTCTGTCGTCTGCTGTGGTTTGGCGTGAACCGAATTTCATCACTACGCTTCGCATTCGCCAAACCGAGTGGCTGCGAAGACGAGGAGTTCGACGACAACCACATGACAACCACGACTTGATGGGCTTCCACCCCTCTAAGACAAGCGCACCTGCTTCTGCTGCCACCACCTCGCTGGCAGGAAAATTTCCCCATCCGACGCAACTGCGATCGCTGCGGCTGCGTCGCCTACCTTGCGTGGGGGTTCATGATGGCGACGGTGACGACGTCGACTAGTAAGCGCTTCCTCGACAAGTGGTTCAAGGCGGCCAGGCAAGGTCAAAATTATCATGTCTGTCGGAGGTTCCCACTTGATGTCGCGTGCTCCAGGTACAGGGGATTCACTCGCCCAGACCGACACCATAGAATCGCTTTGCCCGTCGTCTTCCGGGGTGCTTCCTACTACGGCCAACTGGTTCCAAGCAATGCTGCGGGCAAAACGAGAAACGTGCTGTGTGTGTGCCTGATGTGAACAGACGCCATGTTGTCATGTTCTACATTTGTGGCGTCTGCCTTCATCGAGGTACCACGGGCGAAGTCGGCGAAAGTCCCAGACAAACGGTATCCTTGGTTTTGGTTGTTCGTGTTGTAGTCTGGTGGGACAATGAAGGCTGGTTGGTTGTGCGTGAGACAAGGAGGGCGAGTTTGCTGGGATGTTGTTTTTTGGTTTTGGTTGTTCGTGTTGTAGTCTGGTGGGACAATGAAGGCTGGTTGGTTGTGCGTGAGACAAGGAGGGCGAGTTTGCTGGGATGTTGTTTGCGAAGCTGGTTGTGGGGCGGCCATGGTTCTGGCCGTTTTTTCCGTGTGTTCATGTGTGCGTTTTGGCTTGTCGGTGCTGGTACGTCGTGCATTTGGTGAATGTGCACAAGAAGAGAGCTCTTTTCGTCTTGCCTTCCTCATTTCTACAAGCGCACGGTTGTTTTCATCCGGCTGTGTTGCGACACTGCAACACGAGACCAGATTTGAGGATCCCGGGAGGGCTTGACCGTTAATTTTTTCCGCGATGGGTGTATGCTGCGGTTAAATCTGAAGGTTGCACGGGACGGTTTTTGTGGTCAGTGTTCTTCTCTTTCAAGAACCCTGAGTCTTGATTTTGTGAGGGTATTGCCTGTGACCAGGCCGGCAACTTCCTGATACATGTAGTCTGATTCTTGTTGTGCGATAAATTCTAGCCAGTCCGTGTGATGCTCGTCTGCTGTTTATTCAAGTGATCGCCAATGATTTTTGGCCTCACCAAAACCCAGTCAATGAACACACACGTGCTTTTCAGGGTCATGATCCTGCAGACTATCGGACGCGCGGGGAAAGTCGCTCGCGCGCTCCAAAATCCGATACCAAGGAGCCTATCGATCTAGCCCCCCAACGTTGTTTCTAAAGAAGGCACAAGGGTACGCTGCCATCTTCCCGATAAAAAACAATATAATCATCGAGGTACCACGGGCGAAGTCGGCGAAAGTCCCAGACAAACGGTATTCGCCTCAAGTCCGCCCAATCTGAGGCTTAAAGCACACAGGATTGGTCTCAGGAATGCAAAGATGGTTTGTTCTGAATGAAATCCTGTGTGCCTTTTCTGTGCACCCATGAAATGTACTCAAGTGCCCTTTCGCGTATGCAGTCATCCCGCGGCCTTGCCTTTCGAACTGAACGGGTGCAAGGAATTGCTAGATATACATGAGGCGTAAAGCTCATGATATACCACATGACTCGGTCGCTCATGACCGACGATGCACATGACCAGTTAGGGAGTACCATTGTCCGCATGTGGTGCGCGCAGAGAAGCTTGCCGACTCTTCAGTAGGGCGGACGTACTACGGGCTTGGCTTTCCCGCTCTTGCCGTTGTCTTAGCGCCCCAACCTCCAAGACATGCGCCAGTTCTTCTGTTCTACACGACGATCGGCTAGGTTCCAAGAAGCCATTCTATTTCCACCTGATGCTCATCTGTGAAGAGACAGCAAAGCTCTGGCGAGGGAGGAGAAAAAACAATAGTTAGGCTCTTTTCAGCCCCACGCCCCTCATAATGCCTCAAAAATGTCGTCGCACAAACTATAAGACCCCAAATTTCTACCAAGAATAAATGGGTTTCAACGGCTGACTGTTGCGCTACATCTCCCCTTCGTTTCTCCCAGCAAAGCAGTCAGGATGGCCCCTCGCCCCCTCCTGAAAAGTCTCTGAACACTTCATGCACAGTTGTACTTCGTATTGTGCAGCCCAACATGCCACAACAAAGGGGGCAGCGAAGATACCGTACTGCAACGGACAACGAGCTAGCCAACATCTGGACGTCGGTCCGGCCCGGCCTAGCTTTAGTTGCCACTGCACGGAATAGCGTCAGGGTCCCGAGATCTAAAAGGTCAACTCCCTAAAAAAATGCATCAGCCGCCTGCGTGTTCTGAACCGTCAAGCCACTCCGAGCATTTTAACCTTCAGCGAGCGTTGCTCGCTGAGCACCCACCGCTAGAAACGATCCTGACGCGCAACTGCTCCTCTGTCACAAGCACGCCAGTCGCAGCAAGAAGGAAACACGCCCGCCACAACGACACTGCCCTGCCCTCCTATCTCGATCTACGATTGGAGAAAGCGTTCATCGAATATTGCGTCAGCCACGCCTTGCCACCGCCGCCGATCCGACGCCTCCGTCCTCGCCTGTCACAGTGCTGCCTCCGCGCCCTTCCACCGCCCCCCCTTCCCCCGAAAAGGTGTAGCCTCCCGCGCGCCTCACCAACTCCTCCGCTCCAGGCAAGAGTGCCTGTGCCGAAAATAACCCACCCCCAAAGAAGGGGGTGGCGGCGGTTGCTTCGGCGAAGGCCCTCGTGGCTATGCTCGAAAAAGTTTTGCTCGCAGCCTTCGCTCCGGCGTCGCCTTGTCTAGTCGCCGTCGCTGCCGCTGTCGTTGCTGGTGCCGTTGGTGCCGGCCGCAAAACGCGGTAGTAAAACTCGTGACTGAATGATCCGTGGTCCGCTTTTTATCACCAGCCAAAAGTGACGAACAACGTATCGCCGCGCAAGCATGGGGGGGAATGTGAGTCACGGTGAAGGGGGCAAGGGACAGCGACAGGAACCAAAGACAAGGAAATCAAAATCAAGTGGTCACGCATGTCGGAGAGCGCAGCGGTGACGAGGCGAAAACGACTCCAGCAGGGACTCGGCTCACCCGTTCGAGCGAGAACCAGAGCGATCTTCTGCGATCTAGCGGGGCACATCGTGGAGCTCATCATGCCTTTGCCATCCGGTGACGCCTGAGAATCCGGCGTGCTTACGGTTGCCCCTTCCAGTGACGTCAACGTCAGACGGAGCACAACCTCCGACGAGCTGCACAGAGTGGCGTTTCCGAGAACGACAAGATTTCTAAGCCGAATCAGCCAAAATGTACTGCTCCACGGTAATGATCCCACGCTGTGTTCTTCACGTCGGACACAAGCTGACTGAGTATGAACCACGAAGGACACAGCAACATTATTCCTGTTGTGTCCGCCTGTCGAATGTAGGCCAACGCGACTAAAGGCAGCACCGTTGATGCAATGTTGTGCACAACTGTAGTAGCGGCAAAGCGAAAATGAGGTATTTCCGATAAGAATATGCGCCCTTGCCACGAAGATTCGAGGATCTCATCATGGTTGCGTTCATACGGCGTTTATGAAGGAAAACACAGCTTCGTTTGGTGATTGCCTGGTGCAGCACTCTCCTTTTTCCGTAGAGACAGAACCCGTCGCATGGTGCCTGGGCGCAGTATGGACGCGATTGAGCACGGTATTGCGACAAAGTATCGTTTCTTCGTCTCGAAGACCAGCCTGTGTGATAGTCAGGGCGGACGCCCTGCGCCTGCCGCCGAAGCGATGAAATACATCTAACGAACGTGAACTTGTGGACGAGTCGCAACGGGTGCAAGCGTTCACGAGCTATTGCTTGAAGGTTTCCCTGCTCTCCAACAAGATGACAAGCAATACAGGCCGCCAGACACCACGCCTCATCCAAACAATGCCATCCCGACGGTGGTGCAATAGGTTCTTTTCAAAAACGGTGGTCTGCGTCCTCCCGCCGTCCATGCGGACCGTATCATGTCCGCACAACCAGTTCATAACAAGCGGACACACGCACACACCTGACATTTATCAATAGGAAGAATAGGGCGCTGCCTTCCATCGGGACCACCGACAACGCAGCTCCCCCACCTAGTGCAAACGACTGCAGGGGGTTCCGCACGGAAACGGCTCGACGCCCTACGATCCCCTTCGCCAAAATCTCCTGAAATAAGGGATTCAGCAGGCATCGAGCAAGTAAGACCCAGATTGAGATCCCAACCCGGTACGGTGAAAGGAAGGGTCAGAGGGATCAACCATGAAAACACCCCGACTCTAGGATAGCGGGGCCAGACGTACCGTGGCACGTGCCATATGTCGTCCAAGTTGTTGCTAAGAGGTACGCGAGACGTAGTGGTCAACCCGGCAGCAGAATTCAGGCCAACCTGCCGCGGGGCGTTCGTGACTGTTCTGCCGACACTGTGTTCTTCCAAATTTGTAAATTTGTCTCGAGGCCAAGCCCCGTCGAAGGCCCTGGTACGATACCACCCAGGGTTCCCCCTCACCTCCGATGATCGACGGGACAAGGCCTGGTGTATAGAGGATTCCGCTCGAAAATATCCGGGTGAGGCTGGTCGCTGCTCTCCTGGGACGATCTGCTCTCTCCCGCAGTTCGGGGAGTTGCGACGTGGGAAACAGTCCAAGGGAAGACAGCGGGGAAACAAACTTTAGATGCCCTTCAGGATAGTCTCCACTCCATGATCATACCCGGGGATGGCGGCGCGGGCAGCCAATGGTTTCGCCGCGAGGTGGAGCAAGAGGTGATGAATGGGGTAGCCTCGTTCTTTCTCACCTGGCTTGGATTCTTTGCTCTTTGGCCCGTGCGATGCGGCAGTGTTTCGGCCGAGAACGGCGAGAAACGGCCGAGACAGAGCGATGTAGGGATTCGCATCGTCTACCGCCTTGTTTCGGTTGGAACCGGTTTCACACTGTGAGCACACGATGCCAAACCTCGAATCTGTACTTCCATAGGACTGCCCTGGCTGGATCATCATTCTTGTGTGCCACCGGAAGCCACAGCTGAAGGAACACTAAAAGAAATACCGATCGTCTGTGCAGTGTATCACATCCACCCCCAACTTCACCGAGGGCTAAATCACTCCATCCCCGCCGCGCACATGCGTGCACAATCTACCTGTAGGGGACGAGCGCTGTACACCGTAACACGGAATCCCCGGAACCCCGTCGATTCTGCGAGGAGGGTGCTTGCCGCAGAAAATTTCGGCCTTCCGGACAATATTTTGTCGCTATCTTCGCCGCCCAGGCACACCACCGATGCCGTGTACGCCTTGCCGCTCTCCAGAAACACCTCGCACGAGAGAGACCTTGTAGCAGTGGGGGAGAACATGTGAGAATGTGGGTTGCATGTTCAGCGCGGCGGGCGGGGCTGCTACCAGGAAGTGCAAAGGGTCCTCGATCCTCGCTTGGCGCGGGTTTTTGTTAGGCGCCGAACCGCTTGTCCTGGCGCTCGACAGCCCTCCACATGATGTGTGCAGGTGTCGCGCACCCTGCGGCACGCAGCCACAATGAACTTGGGTAGTAATCCCAACAAAAACACAAGCGAAATTAAAACCGGTGTGCAGCCTGGTCAATCGGCGGTACTCGGTTGGAACAGGGTGGATGCTAACACCTCGTCACCTATTCCCGCCCTCCTCGTCGGATGAAAACCCCAGAGAAGAAGAAATTGCTGCCGTTGTGCCTTCTGAACTTGAAAGCGTGAGATCATCAGATACTAGGGTCGAGTAATATCGGCGAACACCGTGAGTGCAAGGGAACTTGCTCTTGTGCCTTGTTTTCTTTCAAAGTGCGCCCTTGTTTAGGCTATGCATGACTACGGTTGGGGCATCTCTTTGCGTCCAAGAAGGTAGGGGAAGAGTGTGTATTGCTGTGGTTGAGGTCAGAGCGAGATACGGTGGGAAGGTAGTCATATCAGCGACAGCACGTCGACAGCAACGTCGACCACAACCACAATAAGACGACGACGGTGACCACCACAGCAAGAAGCTCATTGTAGCCTTTTCCTCGACGTGCACGCACCCTTCTGGCCCATGTTTATCACCTTCTCGCCCCGCCGAGAGATGAAGCCACCAGGACGCCACCGCTGTGGCCCGTATCTCCACGAGCAGGAAGAGAGGGGCTCATCTCTGCCACCACCAGCCCCAAAGCCTTGTACCAGTAGCTGCCAACCAAGCAGGGAGCGCCAAAGATCGAACAACGTGACGGTTCCTTGCCCAAATGTTCGATTTCCTGGCGTCGCCGAAAACGTGCTTCACTTTTCACGGACATCGCTATACTTGACTTTTACTCTCCTTACCTTGCCTTTGTCTTGCTCACAAATTTCTTGGGAAAATATACATAACTCGATAGGAGGAGAAAAAGAGACGAAGGAGACTGCCGATACAGCGCAGCTTGGGAACGGGTAGTCGCTGCACAAGCAAGGGGGGTTCAGCACGGGGTAAAACTCCGGCAACCCTGCTTTCTGGACTCCGGCTTCCCCATCATGAGTGGCCAGGTTGCAAGGTTGTTGGTATCGCGCAATGGTGACACATGGTCCCGCAACGGCAAAACAACCATGTTTCGGAGATGAAATCAACGGTAAAAGGATTGAGGTTTGGGCTACGGAAAGGGATGAAGTGTTTAAGCGTTAGGATGAGAGGCCCAACGGTTGGGGCTGGCGCTCACCCGTCCTTCCGCCCCCGCTTGGTCGGCTGGACCACGGTAATGTACGCCCAGGTTGTTGGTGTTGCTGCTACTGTCGGTGACGTTGTTGCAGCTGTCGCTGCTAGTTTTTTCCCCGTTGTTTGAGACGAGGTCTGCCCCTCTGTGTTTGCTGCCATCGGTGGCGGCAGAGGTCTGACGCGAAAAGATCTGCAAGGCGCGTAGGGGCGGAGGGGCATCGTCCGGAGCTACATACCGAACGGCACTCTGTTGTACGCCACGTACAACACGGCCATACTTTCATGAGTTGAAAGCTTGTACATGTGTGTATGATGGCTACAGACAAGCACGATAAAAGCGAAACATGGTTCACTGTGATTGCGCCGCGCTCACCGCTGTCATGTGTACCGGAGAGTACGAACGTAAACAGATAGTACAAAGTTGAGAAATGCACGTTAGACGTGCCGTCGCATGTAGGTGTCCTAGCGCTGCTGTCCCGTATGCCATCACCTCAATGTCTTGACTTTAGTCAGAATCATTGATCAGGTGGACGGATAGGGTGCTTTTCAATTTATGACCTGACCTCATGTCTATTGGCTCCGTTGTATAGTAGCGCTGGTTCACAAGCCGCTTTGACGGGAAACGACCTCACAGGAAACACCGGATACAGCAGACCCGTACAAGGAATAGTGGCGAAGCACAGAGCGTACCCGGTGGCACATAGAATTCGCAAACGCTGGCTCTGTGCAAAACCGAGAGGTACATCGAGTTCGGCTTGCACCTCGGCTGGTGTGTAGCGTCAATGGTACCCACAGTACTCTTGATATAGATCAAATCTGAGCGCTAGTTATACCTGCAAGTCTTGGGGCTGGGAATGCTGTGGGTGGTGACAGAAGCGTGGGACCAGTCTCGCCGTGCCTTGCATACGTCCACCAGCTGAAATCGACTCATGAAGTCTGATGGAGAACGGACACCAAACATGGCAAGAATGACCGGAGATTTTCAAGCATGGTATTTGTCGAGGCCGATTCATCGTCACCTCGCAGCGGTATCATCATCAGCAGCAGCACCAGCTGCAGCCGTAGTTTTGCAGGGTGTGCACGACAAGAAAAATAGCAAAAACAACGGCAAAAACCAAGGTCACCATCACTATCTTCCCGCCGCATGCCGCATTTTTCCGACCCGCGTCGATACAAATTTGCATTAACCGGGAATGTGCATGCTAATGCCAAGGGGCATCGTATCAAGACCTGCCGTGCATCCACGTCAGCCGCGACAATAGGTGGGAAGAAAGCGGGCCGCGTCATACACTTCTGAATGAACGCCGTCTGCCGCATCATCTAAATCAATCAACAGCAACCTAAATCATTGATTATTGGGTCACCGGTGCCTTACCCTGCCACGTCATCCAAAAGGTGCCGTCATTCTGCTCGCTCCAGCCAAGCTCCGCTCGGACACGGTCGCTCCACTTTTCCGACTTCTCGCCCCAATCTCCAATCCACTCGCGCTTCCCCCTTTTCAACAACAACGTACACACAGATTTACCAGCAACAGCTATTGGTCAGATGCACACCAAGTGGAGTATGGTAAAGGCCTGACCTCTTTGTCCGTGCGTACGAAAACGGTCACAGGCGACCGTGCACCAGGTACGCCCCGGGCTCACCAAGGGTTGCGGACTCTCACAAGCCGAAGAGGCTGTCCAGGCGCTTCGCCGTCTCTCCTGCGCCCCTGCTCGGCTGCCGCGGCGGCGCTGCCCAACCCGGCCCAGTCTCGAATGGACGGCTGCCTGGCTCCTCGAACTCCGGGGGGGAGTTCTCGCACCTTCGTAGACGTAAATGCCGATCGGAAGCAACATTCCACACTAAATAAGCTTTCGATATGAGAGGTAGTATCGCACCTCATGCCCTTGCCTGGTCCTTCCGCCTCAAGTGACACAGACACGTGCAAACTCCCACACGCGTCCACCTCGACTGCTATGTCCGTACCTGGGGAGCAACGCCGGCGGGCGTCGAGACCAGACACGGTCATACCCTACAGCCCCCCCACCCACAACTCCCCCCCCCC
>CACKRE030000376.1:57806-67822 GCA_902602495.3 Ectocarpus sp. CCAP 1310/34 | reverse complement strand
CCCGCTTCTGCAATAACAAGCAACCTTCCCATCTCAACGTGCTCGTGGACAAGAGTGTCTACGGCAGAATCTACATCTACTACGTCTAGGAGGCAAGCCACCGTCGGGCGGGCATTCCTTTAAACTAGCTCCAAGGTAAACCATCTTCGAATCCTGTTAGTATGAAACGCTTTCAGGCGAACTAAGGCTCTTTCGTCTTCAAAATTCCCCCGACACAAAGCTTCGTGCGCCAAGTGGTTGGCGANTCCTCTTCCTTCTCTCCTGCGTGTAATCCTGGGGGGATTACCAAATCCATCTTGTATAGCCCCTTTCCCCTACCAGTGCCTGTGGTAAAAGGGGAAGAATCCTCAACGGCGATGGGCATATGGCACTCGCGCAGTGTCTTGAGGACTACTCGAACCATCCTGTTATGGAGGAAGGTTGAGGCGCCGGTCTCGGTGCAGACGAGGGAGTGGGCTCGGCTCAAGGGGTCCTTGCATGGTAACAATGCACCTGCGTTTGTGTGTGCGTTTGTGTGTGTGTGGGTTCAAGCGGGCATGCACACTTCGCTCAAGAACGAACCTGCTGCATTTTTCTTCCCGGCTGGTGCGTCAGAACAAGAACTAAGAGCCAATAAGCTGGCGCTCTGAATGAAAATACATAGGGGGAAACACACGCGAGCACAAACCCATGAACGCATTTGAAGCTAGACTTACAAGCCCAATAATTTCACAACAACGAGATATCGGGAAGAGAGTTTCCCTACAGAACAAAGAAGATACTATAATAGTAAAGGCGAGAATAACGCATCCGCCAGGTTGCTTCATGGGGTTGGTGGTTTGTTTTGCACTCTCCTATTGCAAGTATTTTGAAGAATCCGGAGACTGGACCCTGTCGCCCAACCTCCTGCATGGCCCCCCTCCCAACAGGCTGACGTGGTTCACTGGTCCACCACCGGTTGGCACGGTCGATGCAATATTGAACGAAGCACACAAAATGTAACGGCGGCGGTTACTCTAGTGGCATGTGCCTCTTCGCATGGCTATGATCCCGCCGCAGTTGTCGATCGGCGTTGCGCACACCGTCGCTATTCCCCGCTTCCTCACCTTCTAATCCCCCGGCAAGGGCGTTGTTTTGATTTCCCAAGGTAAGCCACCTGCGTATGCTTTGGTTGGTTATATTTCCCCATTCACGCAAATGGACGACTTGGCTTGTTGTCCATAGCATTATAGTGCGCCGCCTGAGAGTTTTTGTATGCACCTGTGGACGTCTTGGCTTGTTGTCCATAGTATTATCGTGCGCCGCCTGAGAGTTATTGCATGCACCTGTGTGTTGTACATACTCTTTTGAACCTAGCCGGTCGGCCCAGTGGTCTAGGTGGTATCCTCGAAACCCTCTACGGGTCAGGACAGGGGTTCGAATCCCGGCGTAAGCGAGCTTGTCTTGAGATAGTTTTTCTCTCGCTTCCGCTCCTGGCATACCTAGTGGATAGCGCTATTATAGTTCGTGTGTACAAAGAGGGAAGAGAGTGCTGAACCCTTCTCGCACTTAAAACCAAAGGCAAAGTACCGCACGAGGGGAGGGTAGAGAGGGGCTCTTCTGTGTGACCACGGGTTGGAGTAAACGACACTATATAGTGCTGTGAGCGCTAGCACCCTCGAGGCACAGTTACACAGTGCTTACAACTGTCCCTGGAAGTGAAGCACCAGAAAATAAATTCATTCATACGCAGCTAGCTGTCATCCGTATGCAAGGAAGTGAGCACAAGATGCCGAACACCCTTACTTAGCAGGATGCTGCGGACCCTTCATGCGACTCGCCGAATACCTCACGGCGCTTCGCGCTTGGTAATGTGAGAGCCTGGTCCGGTGAGAAACCGGTGTGCTCCGTCCCGGCTTTGTAGGGATGCGAGGTCAATGTTCTAACGACTACGGCATGCATGACTATGAGTACACCGCCCCCCTAACCGACTTGTGCATGGCGCGCCAACCTCAAACAAGAAAGGGTACATCTTCCGCTGACATCGGCAGCCTACCCCTGTCCAGCTTGAAAGCAGTGCACCAACCACAAGAAATGGTACACCTTGCACCGCCATCGACAGCTTGACCCCTATCCGGCTTGTTAGCAGCGCACCAACCACCAAGAAAGGGTACACCTTGCGCCGCCATCGGCAGTCCGCCCCCTGTCTGTCCAGCTTGTTAGCAGTGCACAACCACAAGGAAGGGTACACCTTGCGCCGCCATCGGCAGTCCGCCCCCTGTCTGTCCAGCTTGTTAGCAGTGCACAACCACAAGGAAGGGTACACCTTGCACTACCATCGGCAACCTGCCCCCTGTTCGACTTGTAAACAACGCGCAACCTCCAAAGAAAGGTATACCTTGCACAACCTGGCCATCGTTGCATTGTGAGGATTACCCAAGGTGGGGAGGTTGATTGAAACTCGTGCCAAAATAAATCTCGATCCAGGTTGTTGCCAAAAGTGCCCCTACCACCCGGTGTGTTGGCCACCCGTGTATACATAGGTCTATGCCTACGTGGACTGTAGCAGACTCTGTATCTATACGCTTGGTTTGGTGTTGTGGTGCTAGTGTTGGGGTTGCCGGCGGGTTGAGTTCCGATATCGTGTGGGTCAGGGTGTTCCGCGCTGTCTTGTGTTGGACAGCAGGTGCATCGCATCACCAGAAACTACCCTCCGGGGGCCTTTTTTTCGCCCTGTTGTCTCCCGTTAATTTTTTTTAGAAAGATCGCCCCTACCTATCTATGCATAAGAGTACACATGGCGTGACTACTGTTGCTTCTGAGTGGGTCTTTTCACCGTCGTGTCTACAAAAGTGTTGTGCTTTGGACACCCCTATCTACAGGTGGATTCTGGCGATAAGGCAACATTAACTCGCCAACGAGAGATAGCAAGTTGATTCCGTTCCTTCGCCGTGGGAAGAACATGATGTTCCACCCCTGCAAAGTAACGCCTCGGATTCACGTCGTAGTCCACGAGCAAGCCGCTGTGCTCTGCGCTGTGCCATAAGACCTGGCACTGACTGACTGGCCGTCGAGTGCAGACAACGGTAGCGTTGTCAACCACAAATCCATTTTGTAAGTACCACCTGCAGGAATCAATTGGCGATCCATCCTCGGCGCACTGACTGTGGTGCAGCACAAAACGGTGGTGCGATGGAGCAACATCACGATCCCGCAGGCAAGCACGCGCATTGCCGCCGTTTCGCACGTACGGCAGTATGAAAATAGCGTCATGTCGAGTGATCGAGGAATGATGTACGCTGCCACGTGCACCCTCCCGCCTGAGAGATTGCGTCCAGATTTATGACAGGTGTTATCTGTAGTAATCCTTCGGTGCTGTTTCTGAAAGGTACAGTACCTCGTACTGCTGTGCTGTTGTACTTACACTGCTGTACATGAACAGCAGTGCACACATGTCATGTCCAGACATGTTTCCAACACCCAATCTCTGACTCTGAGCGTCAAAGCAACTGATATGCAAGAGGAGAGTGATGACAGCAACGTTTATGACACCTAGCCTATGTGCAGAGTACTTGAAGGGGTTCCAGAACAAAAATAGACTATTGATGGTTACTTCAAGTTGTTGTTTTCTTCACATTAAACTCGTGCAGTTGCTAATCCCAAAATCTAGCGAAGACGCGGTCCGTGGTCACAAAAATGATAGAGCCATCAGAAGATCTAAAGAACACACACACTATTAGCAAGGAAAGGGTACGCAAGCCCGAGAAGGGACACCTGCAATTCCTGCAGCACGATTGCGTGCTCACAACTGAACTACACGCCCACACACTACAAATCGACTACAGCAGCAGCATCAGCCCCCTTGTCCCGCATTTTACCAAAATGAAAGTTTGTCGACTACAGCGTACTGCTGTCTGAAGTGCTGTCTGTACAATAATAACACCCATGGGTGCATGCTACACAAGCTCGGGGCATGGAGCTGCTGTCTGAAGTGCTGTCAGAATGAGTCTGTGGACACACAATGAAGAAGAACGCCCAACCAAAGTCATCATTGCAATTGACAATCACCCGAATCCATCCAGATCATCTGTGCTAGGCACAGCAGTGTAAACATCGACACTGACTAGGAATCGTTCCACATTGAAGGGGTCTTCCACGATGCAGGTACACAATCAAGGCACCCGGGTTATCCGCGCCATCTCTGCCGCGTCTCTCTACAAAACCAGTGACGTCATTACAAACACCCAACACCTGTATTCAGGAAAAAAAAAACGGAAAAATAATTGACAATACAAGAGATGTTCGTCCGTGCGCCACGGTTCGATGCCGTCCGCCTGCTCCAGTGCCGCTGCTCTGGTGCCGCTGCTCCGGTACCGCTGCTCCGGTGCCGCTGTGGCCAGTCCTAGCACGACCAAACTCAACCCGCTCCGCTTCGTACACGCTCTCGTTGCTGTCCTTCCCAGTCGGTTCCTCGCTTTCTCCCTCGTTGCACTTAGGGTTCTCGTTCTGAAGATTCTCGCGCCGAAGGGTCAACCAGCCCAATCAGCTCGTCACCACCTGTCCCCTCCTCCTTTGATGGCAAAACCAGGTTACTGAGACAGTACAGCTCCCTCTAGCAAACCTAGGGCCGTGTACATAGTGCCCGTCCACCTTTCTGATGACGTCTGCCTCCGCGCACAAAGATGAGATGGGAATTGCTGCCTACACCGACGGTCTGGAGGCCCGCGCATCTGCACCTTTGTACCTGACGCACCAGTGCCGACCCAACTCCACCACTACGCACGCCTCGCGGCGGGTGCGCCGCAGCAAGAAGGTATCGGTCCCCTGAGGGTGAGTCTAGCCCTGCTCGCTAGAAAGACCCCCTCCCTAGCTATGGGTCATGCCTACGCAAAACCTTGCCGAGGCAGCGACGGGAAGAAAGGAACTCTAGGACGAAGAGCAAATTGAAAACAAACGCAAGAGCACTACATCGTATAAAAACGAGCAAGAGACACGCAAGACCAGTCGGAAGGCATCGCGAAAAACATCATCGTTGATTCTCGCACAGGGCGGCAGTAGAGGCTGCTCAAAACATAATTTTACGCGCCTACCTTGGCACGCCTCCTTTGAAATCAAGATGTAAATCACACCATTCTAAATTAATGTCAAGAGAGCCAAAACGGCAGGCAGACGCAATAAGGTCTGTGTTGCCAGGAACCTGAGGCATAGTACTTTGAAGTGCATCACTAGATGACATCCTTTGGCAGTGGGGGGTGCGCGTTGGCGCGCTCAAATTTGCTTCTGTGGTGGCGAAATCGAGGGTCGTACAGCACTTTTATAGTAGTCGCCTACAATCTCCGCAAATCTCCGCAAATTAGACCGGCACGCAGTATCTTGTACTGCTTGTGCTCGCCGTCACTGACCCCAATCTCCTGAACTGCGGGTTTACAGCAGTAGCTGCTGCCACTAGCTACTGCTGACAACCTCCCATCAGGGGTTTACGGTCCGTGGCAGTGAGCACGCCTGTGACAAATGTTGGATGCCGCTTGGTTCCGGCACAGGTTTCGGGCTGTTATCAGAGACTGCTGCGACCTTCGATATTTCAGCTACAGTAGAAATGTGGAGTCTACTGCTAAGTTTTACATGTTTTAGGAGAGAGAATGGAGGGCCGTAGTGTGTGTTGGTTCCTGGTTCCCCCCGGTTCCGCCGCGGGCAACAAAACAAGGTGGCGGGACAGAGTTCACTTGGCCAATCAGCTGTCTCTACCGTATATGACACAAGATAACACACCCCCTGGACCGATTTTCAAAGCTCGATTACTCCACGACGAAGAGGATGCATAAACGAAACGATACATTTCCGAAAAGCTCTCGACGAGACGGTTTCAACGCCGCCGTTTTCGTCGCTGTGACTGTTCCGGCAGTTGAGAAATCGAGCTTCGAAAATCGGTCAAGGGGGTGTGTTATCTTGTGTCATATAAAGTATTTAACTTGGCGCCTATTTGGCGTCTTGTCTATTTTCGAGTAGTTTTGACAATTACACCGGCTTTCGAAACCGTCAGTTCAGGCCGCCGCTTCAACCGACAGGGAGGTGCAACTAGCGCATATCACACGCCCACAACAGGATAAAACGAGCAGACCTCTGTCTGGCCTGTGCGTGTTTGAACAGCAGGGGAGAAGAGAGTTATCACGTACGTACGTACACACACAATATTCCGTTCAACACGTATTCGCGGGCTTCGCCCGCGTAAACCGCTTTTTATGGGAGCACAATTTTGCGGCGAAGAAAGTTTCAAGTTTTTTGCAACGTTTGGTCGGGAACTTTAACTTTTGTCAATAACTTGCACTCTCACTAGGGGTGCAGGAAGTTCTCTTCACGTGGAATGCGGAGACATGTTTTTTTTTTTCAGCAACGGTGAAGCAGGCACACCCTTTCGTACCACACCGCGAAGAAACCGGCCAGAGCGTGCGGGAGAGGGTAGTTCTAACCTTGTTTCTCCACACGCACGATACTCCAAGGCAATTAACCTGGTACCAGAAAGAAGCTGAGTAGAACTACCTCCCTTGGAGTGGAACTGCTGTTGCTGGTGCTTCCTCCTTCGAAAAGTTGTCGCTGGAACACCAAACCCTGAGCACACCAACCCCGCAAACTTGAACGAACCACTTTCTGACGTGGGTATTTTTAGGGCCAACCGAAACTTTTTTCCCGACGCGGACGATACCCCACCGTGCCTAACCTTGGGCATGAAAGATGGAGCAGATAGCTACCTCCCGCCGATTGGCATTGCTATTTGCTGTTGCTTCCTCCTCCGGAAAGTTGCCGGTGGAAATAAAACCGGGGGCGGTCAATAACATCGAACTTTTTAACTAGTCACTCCCGGGCGTCACTTTTTTCCCGGCGCATTCGGCGCCTCACGGCGTCAAACCTTGGCATTACCGAACACCCCGTGGCATCACATCCTTCCAGATACCATTCATGAGGCAACTCGTTTAGTATTCGTCGAGATATCGGCGAACATGGTCCATTCCAATCGAAGCTGCAGAAGGGGCCTACGTGTGTGGTAAGGGTAGATGCTTGACGTGGATTGGCGAAAGTATCGCCGCATAACTTTTGTTCTTTACCCTCGTCGCGAGAAAAGTTCGCGAACTTTCTCTCCAGATGGCGCGATTGTTATCCAAAGCAAAAGTTTCAAAACTTTTGGCGCAACTTTTTGCTCCCATATGAAGCTTACATGAGGAGCGGTGTGGTTAATTTCACAAAAATGCTTTCCCGAAACATTAAAAATATGCCGGTGTATGTATGTTCTGGTCGCAGGAAACAGCCGGTGCATTGGCGCCTTCATGGTGGCCCTCAACGAGACGTATGGCGGAAAGCAATGGTACATCTCGACGGTGCAACTCCAGCTCGCATCGGTGGAATTCTGCGTGGCTTGTCGAAGCGTTTCTACATTGCACTTGACTGTGGAGGAAGGCACGCCCAGGCATCTTTGGGCTGACACCTGGAGCGATCAGAGCGACTCCCGCGGGAGTAGTAGTGGTGGAAGTTCTGACGGGCGGAGCGTTCTTGTGCGCGTGCCTCCTTTTCGACCCCGCGAGGTGACATGGAACCTTCCACCTTCGATGCTGAGCGAAGCAAGTAAAGATGCTTTCAAAAACCTAGAATGCATGTCGTTCAGCGACGCAGTCGAGCGCAGTGGCGACAGCTTTGACGGGGTCGCCCTACCTCGTGGTTTAAAGAGCGTGGTCTTCGGCAGATGGTGCTACCAGCATGTCGACAAAGTTTTGTGGGCGGCATCCCTGAAGCAGATAACCTTTGGCAACAAGTTCAACCGCTCGATCAAGACAATCGTCTGGCCAACATCGCTGGAACGAATTGTGTTTGGGTGGAACTTCAACCAGCCAGTGGAAGGGGTCGATTGGCCAGCGTCACTACGACAGCTCAACTTCGGCAAATGCTTCAACCACCCGGTTGAAGAGGTCGCGTGGCCGTCATCGCTAGAAGAACTCGTGTTCCCGGGAAGCTTTAACCAGCCAATTACAAGGGTCAAGTGGCCAGCGTCGTTGCGACATCTTGAGTTTGGGTCTGGCTTCAATCAGCCAATTCACGAGGTCAGCTGGTCAGGATCGCTGAAAAAACTCGTGTTCTCAGGAAAATTCAACCAGCCAATTCATCTGGTTAGCTGGCCGACTTCACTGGAAAAGATTAGTTTAGGCTTGATGTTTGACCAGCCAGTCAATGAGGTCAGCTGGCCGGCATCGCTGAAACAACTTGCGATCTTGGGAACATTCAACCAGCCAATTCATCTGGTCAGCTGGCCGACTTCACTGGAAAGGATGCGTATTGGCTTATTGTTTGATCAGCCTATCAGTGAGGTCTCGTGGCCGGCGTCGCTGAAAGAACTCCAGTTCCTAGGAAAATTCAACCAGCCTATTCACCTGGTCAGCTGGCCGACTTCACTGGAAAAATTGGTTTTCGGCAACTCCTTCGATCAACCCATCAACGAGGTCTCGTGGCCGGCATCGCTGAAAGAAGTCCAGTTCCAAGAAAAATTCAACCAGCCAATTCACCAGGTCAGCTGGCCGACTTCACTGGAAAAAATGTTCTTCGGCGAATGCTTTGATCAGCCCATCAGTGAGGTCTCGTGGCCGACATCACTGAAAGAACTCGTCATCACGGGAAAGTTGAACCAGCCAATCCACCAGGTGCGTTGGCCGACTCCACTGGAAAAGTTGGTTTTAGGCGACGCTGAGGCTACCCTCCTTTAACCAAATTCAACCAACTACGTAGTTGACGGCGCCTCATGTGGGCTGTTCGCGAGTGATTGAGTGGGACACAGCTGTAGGACCTGCGACGGCTATCGACGGGGCAAGGAACAAACGACGCGTGGAGTACACCATGTGAAGACCAGCATCAGTGCGGGTGAACGTTCGCAGCAAGATGATGATTGAAGGGCAGAGGGTCGATGCCGCGATGGATCGTACATGGCATCGCTTCGGCGCCGATCGGAGGGTAAGCAAGCATCCGGCAGAGTTGCTGGTTATCAAATCCGACATCCTCGCCCATGCTCTTCTGGTACAGTGTTCGCTGGAGAACCTGTATTGTCCTCGATGGGTTGGCGGAATCGCGTGGAAGACTGTGTGGAACCACATCACTAGGTGGCTGAACTAGATGCAGTGTGATGCAGCACCTCTCTGGCTCTTGTGTGAACCTGTTGTGACGAGTCTTGACTCTAGCAGAAGCGGATGGGCTGACACTCGATCTGAATACGTAGGCGCTCTTCGGTGGGATACTTACGCGCTCGAGCTTCTTCTGTGAAGCATTTAAACTTTGTAAATAGATATAAAAGGTTGATGTTCGGGGTGGACGAGACTGCGTTCATTCGTCGAAAATCTTCATCGATGATTTGACGAGTTCGTTATGTCGTGGTTTCTGTGACAAAAAAACAACTGTTGCTACTATGTAGTAGGTATTATGCAAAGAGTAGAATGGGTGTCATCGTCCACTCTACCCTTCTCTCGCTGTATTGCCGCAACACTCCAGTAATGAAATATCCTCTTGAAAACGATCTCGAACGGTTCCCGTCTTTTTGTGGCGTTACGTTCACTGTTATGAAGAGAAACATGCATCATATTATCCAACATCAACCCAGTAGTCTACGCAGCAAAATCGATTAAACAAACATATGGGATAAAGTATTCAATCCGTGCTTTGGGGTTGGGGTTAGAGTTAGGCATAGGGTCTGCGTGCCCCCTCCCTATTCTTTTTCTAGATACTCTTAAAATCCTGCGTAGACGGTCCCATCAACCGGCTACCCTAGGCTGACCCCAAAGGTCAATTGTGTCCTCAAACATTGTGCCGTCTACAGTACGCGCGTAATTCAAGGTTGATCGAAAAAAAAAATGTCGTGGTCGAGGGTGCTCTATGTTGGTGCGGGGCGTACTCTACATGTCCTGCATGCCTTAGCCGTTAGACCGTTGACCACACGTCCTCGAGAGAATGGAGCATTGTTGCCACAGGACCGATCACCGATGGCTAATCGTTCCTTGCTACTTCGCCAAATTTTGGTGCGGGGGGGGGGG
>CACKRE030000376.1:33431-46013 GCA_902602495.3 Ectocarpus sp. CCAP 1310/34 | reverse complement strand
CCGCCTCGAGTTCTTTCACTACCTTCTTATTTCCTTCCCATACTTCTCCGGCGTACTCTAGCGGCGGTACGATTACGCTCTTCAAAACCGTCAATTTGATGCGTGTATCGAGGTGCCGGTTTGCGAGTACCGTACGGTGGGGGGGGGTGACAATATGTTGCTGAAAACCGTTGGCACAGCTAGACAAATCAAGCTGTTATATGTACGTTGAAGGAGGCGGTTCCTCGATATAAGGCGGCCGATTTCAGTTGACCCCCTCCACCTTACATCGCCCCCTCCGCATGCTGTAGGGTCACATCAGCTACATGCATAGCGTCACCAGAGTTAGCAGCAAACAAAAGCATGTCCGTGCCTAGACAAACTAATTGGTCGACCTTGCTGTATCGTTGAATCGGATAGACTTACCGCTAGCTTGTGTCAAGGCGGGGTGATGTGCTAGTGATGACCTACTGTATGTACCTTTGCAAGAACGAGAGCAACCTTCTCCGGCTGGCACAGGTCCGGGAAGAATTGGTACAGCTTGAGCAAGGCCTTGTTAGCCTCAAAGTCGTATGTCCCCGACTTCACCTGCGCGACGTTTGTTTCGTGTGCAAAATAAGCAACGCGCACGGCAGCGGGTTAGGTGAAGGGAATACCCCGACATATTCTAGCTTACTGCACAAGATCCGCGCATGATGGCAGTGTTGCTTCGGACGTCGCTATGGAGGAGTCCCGGGGGGGCCATGCAAATGACTTACAACCGCGCCGCACCACAGGAAAACCCACCAAACCATGTGCGGCAAACAACGGCCATGTCCAATACAGGCACAACCGATCTTGAAAGTAGGCACGGGTTACTTTTTCCGGTCAAAGGGGTGGGTGGTCAAATCGCCCAAGACGAGGGACGATCTACTCTTCTAGACTTCCTTGGACACTACCACTACGTCTTGAGAGAGACGTATGGCTGACGATTCGATGATACATACACGCCCCGGTCGCCCCGGTGGTCTAGTGGGTAGCCTCGTAGCCTGCTAAGGGCCAGGTCATGGGTTCGAGTCCCGATAGAGTGAGTTTTTTCTCGCTAATTAAATCCTGGCCTCCGTTGGAAGCGACGCGCTGCAAAGCTCGTTGTTAGTAAACTTGATCGACTTCATAAGTCGCGAGGGAAGGGATTGCTGTAACCTTCTCGCGATAAAAATACCTCAGGCAGGAACCGCAGGAGGGGGTCCAACCCCCCCCTCCTATGTGACCCCGGTTGGGTCGTCTACCTGGTAGAAGTGGAGGATAGGGGCCAGAAGGGCAGACGACAGAGTCCAATGATGGGAGAAAAACAAACAAAAACAAACAAAAACACGAAATATACACGTTTGGTTGCCCTCGACAAGCGGCGGCGAAGTCATCCCCCGTGCCGCCCCTCAAGGGCTGTGTGGTGATCGGAAAATCCATTATGCGTCTGGCCCTTTCGAACGCAAGGGTGGCGTAATGACACTCATTTGCGGCCAGGGATGCTGTTGAGTGCGCCGCCCTAAGTACCCCCCGCGCCGGCCCCGTTGGATCTGTCTCCTCGCCTGCTCTTCAAGATATTCCTCCAGCTGGGGCACCGCCCTGTGGTCGAAGTACTCGTGCTCCACGACCGGCCTCAAAGCCTCGTACGATGCCGGGAAGTCCATTTGTTCCAGCAGCATGATGAACGAACGATGAAACAGGTAGTCCCGAACGCGCCGCACGACGAAGAAGGAGACCTGCGCGGTTTGCCGGCAGCACGACGACGGCGATACATGAGTCGCACTCCTTTGCTGGCTGTCCACGTACCGCGGAATAAACCACCCACATTCACAGACGGAGACCGATATATCCATGACAGCAACCCGGCGGTGTCATCGTGAATACTTGCACGAGCTCACGAGAATCGTGCCATTTGGGTTTCAAGAGACGCTTCTGTTGGTTGAGAAAGTGGCCGCCATTGGGGGTGGGGGGTGGTATGCTACATCTTTCGACGAATACCTATAGACCTTAGGTAGGACTGCAGCTACGGCGGTACATAGTCTAATGCAGCTGTTTGTCTGCTTTGGAGAACAATAATCTCAAACATTTGCAGGAGGCGGTTGCGCATGACGACTCAATCTCGATAGTGCGTAGACTTGACTTGAGAGGTGTCAACTACCTCACGTACGTACTCTCCATCTAGGTCATCGGCAGACACCAACACCTGCTTTGCATATTGCGAATTTCTGCAAAAGATGTGGCGGTGGCTCTCAGCTGGAGACATGGTCGTAAAGTTGTTCCTATGTGGCATAGCAGTGCATACTTCGTCCTAACACAGACACTACTGTTCAGCAAGGCAGCAAGCCGCAAGTCCGCTACAGCCATTGCTGTCACACACCTTTTTCAAATGCTGTCTCCTTGATTAAAGCCACCCACACGTTACGCTAGCCTTTGCAGAACAGCTCCCTTCCGCCCCTTCTCGATAAACGACCTCCACGTGCTTGGAACCGACTGGAGCAGAGGAGAGAGCCGCGAGGGAAGGCAGACAGCAA
The DNA here is from genome assembly GCA_902602495.3 of Ectocarpus sp. CCAP 1310/34. Taxonomy (NCBI): domain Eukaryota; class Phaeophyceae; order Ectocarpales; family Ectocarpaceae; genus Ectocarpus; species Ectocarpus sp. CCAP 1310/34. The sequence goes on along the minus strand of CACKRE030000376.1, from coordinate 43,497 downwards.
GCGAGGCAGTCGGGAGAGAGAGAAGCACACGGAGCAGGAGTCGCCACGGCGTCCCCCGCGTGCGCGCGCGAAACCTTGGCCTCCATACAAATACAAAAAAAAAATGAGCGAAATCCCGCCGCATCCATCCATCCATTCGCACGATAGTAGCCCCACACATCGTTGTGTTGAACAGCGTGCATCCGACAACAACGCTCCCCGAGTCCGTCGACCTTTCTCGCCTCTTGTTTGGGCCTTGTTCTGTTGATAGCCGCCGTGACTGGCGCTTGGGGCGTGAATCCTGCCAGGTTACCGCGAGTTAATCGGAGCGCCTCACTTGCCTCAAGTTGTACCATTCGAAGAAAGCAACCCTCGAGACAGCGGTCTCACAGCAGTCGACGGAAGGAAATGCAACTGTGTGTAGGGCGGTCTATGGCGATGCTGGCGATCGCGCTGAGAAACGCCAGCGGCTTCGTGGGGCCTGTTCGATTCACCGCTGCGAGGTCGGCAGGTGAGCCCTAGAGGGTTTTTGTTCGTACAGGGGTGTGGTGTCTTTCGTTCAGCCGCGATCGTTTATCAAGTTGAGGTTGCGGTCTGTTGGCAGCGCGGGAAGCTTCTGCGGCGATTCCCCGGCCCTCTTCGTCGCGCTGCGCAAATCTTACCCCGGCTCATTACAATGCTGGTGTTCTCCTTTTCCGCCCTGCTTCAAAAGTATGTCGGCCTCCCCACGGAGGCTTGGATATCGTCAATTCCACATCCGTGGTTGTGTTGCTGACCTTATGTGTGCCAGGTGTCGTCTTGAGGATGAGCTCCGGGCCAACGTCTGCCTCGCGCCCTAGCGTGCCGGTCCTCGATGCACAGGCAGCGGAGCTCAAGGCCGAGCGGCTTTGGGGCATGGCGGACGCCCAGAAGCCGGGGTTGTCGGTACCATCTGAGAGATTAGATCTTGGGGAGGTGAGGTGCTGTTGTTCTGAGTCGGCCGGTGTTCCGCGTTATTTGATGCGGCGACGCATCAAAATCCAGTTGCACACACGATGATGAAGAGTTTGGTGTCGTGCCCATTTCCTTTCTAGATCGTCAGCAACATCTGCTGTACATTGACGATCGCTCGGCACCTTCGACTGGACAACAATTTAGTTAAGGAAGAAGTACATCAAGTCAAGCCAAAACGCGGGCAGTTGCAACTTTCACAGTACGGGCGGCTTTTTCACTCTCTGCAACAGCCCTTTGCCTTGAGTTCAGCGTAATCTTCTCCAACACATGGTTGGCGGCGGGTCGAAAATTGACAGCACCAAGCAGGGGTTACTTTGGAAACAAAGGCGGCCTTCCGTCTACCATCTTGGTGCGAGTTCGGATAGGTACCCAAGTTACAGTCGCCCGGCGGTTGGTTTTCCACACGGTGTGCGGCAAAGTTCCCTCTCTGGACTCAGTTCAAAGGGATTGCGGCACTGGCACCAACGTCAAAACCTCAAGTGCCCGCAGTCACGACTCTCCTTTACTATGTCTCATGCGTTTTGGCATCGATACACAACCGTAATTTGACGTTGTGGTTGTTTTTCGTGTTTGGTGTGGTCTCTGCTCATGTTCACCTTTTGATATCCATACCGGCGAGACCTCAGTTTGACCGAGTGCGGCAGATAATGCTTGTACTTGGCGCTTCCTCGCCACACATCGGTCAAAAGAAACCGGCCTTGCCTCTAGTGGTAGACTAATTTAACGCCACCTTGCGATGCTTGGCACCACCATGTTGGCGTTGCTGTTGGACGTTTCCCTCTCCGCTGGGCCCCGGTTTTGTGGGCCATTTCGTTCCTCGAGGTGGTGTCCTTGACCTTGGCCTTGATGAGGCTGTTTCGACACAAAATCTCTTCTTCGAGCTTCTTTTCAGAGGCCTCTCACGTTCCGTGACTCAAGTGGGAGTAGCCTACCAGCTGGAGGCACGGTCAGTTTCTTTTGTCGGCGCGTGGCGAGGAAGTGCCACATATTACCGAGCGGATTCAGTCAAGGATAAAAGTGGAAAAACAGGAAAGGAACTCATCGCTCCCGCTCGGTACGCGGCGCCAAACAAAATACGGAGCACAAGATATAGAAGAATCACCCATCAAGACAATAATTGTCGCACGTTTTTTTTTCTACACCCCTGACTCTCCTGAGGGCTGAGTGTAGTCACCGCCGGAGTTGCACCAGCCATGCCATTCCCCGACGAAATATCGTTATAACAGCGTGTCGGGAGCTCAAGATCAGGACACCGGTGATACCTGTATCCTCGATTCCAACACAAGCAGACAAACTCGACGCATGGTGTCCCTCACCCCCGCACCATTCCTGGAATATATATCCTATGCCAGATTCTCGCCGGACAGCCTAACCCCCGCCGTACGGAGACAAGCAAAGGGTTTCCGGGATTTTTATCACGTACCCATGCATGTATCTCGGAAAATTCATAATTGAAAAAAAGTTATGAACACGACATGGGTGTATAGGTGCGGCAGCTTCTTCAGAGGCCGAAAGAGAAATAGAGTTGAATCAAGACCTTGATTGATTAAAGGATGACAGCAATGTGGGGAAAGCAAGAGGGAGCCCGCGCATCATGTCCACCATACAAAAATAATTGACGTAACCCCCGGAGGCCCCGTAGATCAGTACTGTGTTGAGGTCCCCAAATATCTGGGAAGGGCATTGGGAGGCTATCAAGGTAGTTTAGTAGGCAACGACTTTGTTTCAGTTATTGTCCCAATAACGTTGCACGTTGCGAGAGCTTTTCTACACCTAACGTTGGCTTATTAATAGCTTGTACACGGACTTTGTGTTTCACCTAATTTTTTTTACCTGTAATGAGGGAAAATGGTGGCCCCCTTAAATAGTGGGGATGAGGAATCCGCCGCCGCCGACCCGTTTTCCTTGCCTGCTATCCCGCTGTCAGACCGGTTTGTGTCCAATCGTGTATTGGTCGTCGGCCTCAAGAAAGAGCGGAAGAGTGGGCAGCGAAGCCCACAAATAGCTCCATGACACAAGGCTCAGCTAATACATACCCGCACCAAACTAGAATTTTCCCGATCGACATAAAAGTTGTCTTTGTTGGAGATATAGGTACAGGTATTACCGACAAGAGGATCGTGGCTACAAGTAGAGATGATAATGATTTTTGAAGTGAAGACGACTTCAGCAACAGCGTGCCAACAACATTGACAACGAGACACAACACACTTGTTCATATCCATGTTCAATTGCCTACTGGATGTAGGCTCTTCCCACATGACCTTGCTCGTTACACAGCGTTTTAACGTCGTAATGGAAGTCCCCTAAAGTCTTGACCGCCCCTGAAATTGAACGAAACAGGTCCAAGCGGCTGCTGAGAGCACGTCGCGGCAAGATTCGGTGAGCATGCCTGGTATGGGTGTTTTCGGCAAGAGGGAGAGGGACGACTTCATCGAAGGGGAGGGGGAAACATCCGCATTGCGGCGGTATCAGTACAGCGATCAGCTTTTGACGGACGACGACAGCGGAGAAGAGAGCAGGGAAGATGACGGCAACGAGTACTACATTTGATTGGCCTCGAATCCGGACAAAGTTAGACCGTAACGTACGTGCACCTCACGCCACTGGGAAAGTGGTATGTAGGCCTGGAAATTTCTGCGAGGTACAATCAATCCGCCGTGGACCGCTTATGGCGAAGTCTGTCGGCTGGTTTTGCTTAGTGTTGATTCAACCACCGTTTTTTTTTTATCCAGACGGCTTTCTATGTAGCTGCAACTCCGCCTCGTCTCTGTGGAGGTGTTTCGCATGTGGCTGACTTGTGCTAGTAATCTACTAAAATTGTGGAAGAAAACTGGGAACCCTGAGGCCATGAAGTGGAAGCTTGAGCTTTAGCGTTGGGCCTGATGGGTTGCGGTCGATCTGCCTGCAACATGTTAGTTTCGGGAAATGTTTCACCTTGACGAAGAAGGCCTTAATAGGAGAGAGCCGTTGTACAGGCAATTGATGAACTTTGCAAGGTGTTTGAGGCGGTGCTAGCGTCCCGCCGGGAGGACGGGGAATTCTGGTCTGATCGCAGGGAGACAAATCAAATCAAGAACGTTGGTTGTGTAGTGGTTCTTCTTCCAGTGTTTCCTGTGCTACTGTACCATGCACTCGCCTGTCTCGCCTCTCTGCGGAATGCATGTGCTACACATGCTCGCTTTGGTGGCGTTTGGTCTGCTGCTTGTTTGAAGTCATGACCCTAAGTGGGACAGTCCGTGCAGCGCTTTGCGGTTCAAGGCCTAATAGCATGCAAACTAGCAGGCAAGTGATTTCAGCCAAAACGCGAAATTTCGGGTGAACATTCATGCCTGGCGGCATACTTCTTCTGGTTATTTTCGTACCCGGCACACCTTTTGCGTAAAGGAGATGCTTGTTGCGAAGGGCTTCACGTTCCGTGGACGATTGTAAATGCAAGCACATGCATGATTGGTCCCATTCCGACAATATTCAGTCCGATCCAGACAAGGAGGATGGCTACAAGTATTGCTGTCGTTCTTGGAATCAAAATACTGCTCTCATCGCGGGTATCTGAACACGAGAGAAAAAGTACTCTCTCGTCTCTCTTGCTATGGAATGCTGTCCCTTCCGTTTGACCGAGCATTGGAGGCTTGGCACGGCAGCGGTCTTGGGTGGGTTGCCATATCTCTTGTGGGAATATCTTGATCCACCTCGTTTTTTGCGGGGCACGTTTTGAAAACTGAACGCCATGTAGCCGAGCAATCGGCGACACTCTGATCTACTGGTCGGTGAGGAAATTGTTGTTGTTGTCTTCATGCTGAAGGTAGACCGTGGTTGGTGGGGAAGTAGAGCAGGCCAAGCAAGGCTGTAGCTGTGTTCATGTTTAGGGGGGGGGCACCAAACAACAAATGCAACTGCAGTCTGCTGTTGTACTCAACAGCTTTCGAAATCATTATTTGGCGCCCCCCCCATCCGTAGATTTCGTAGATCCACAGCAGAGGCATCCACCTGACTGAGGTTTTTGTTCATCTACAACTGGCTCTGTCGAGCTTGTGCATTGCAAACTGCTGTTAAGGCACGGCTTAACTGGGGCACTCGGGTCTTGCTACTGGCTGATTGCACCAATCGAAAACGTTGAAGCTACATCGTCGAGTCTTGAGCGAAGAAAGACGAACACACGAGGCAGCCGGCGGGGTGCTTCGCCAACCTTCATGATCAACCCATGACCCGACCAACAACTACGCTCCGAGCGCCGCTGGTGCTATTCTTCTCGTTGGTGGTGGTATGGCTTCCGGGCTGCTTCGGTGGCGCTCCTGGAATCGACGGTTGTCCTGCTCGCCGCCACACCGCACGAGCAGCCGACTACAGCCTTGGGGACGCACCGGTAGCAGCAGCAGCAGCAGCAGCATCTGTTCGGTGTAGTCGTCGCCACCGCACGCCGGTTGTCGCGTGCATGAACCACTGCACTCTTGGGGGAGTGGCAACGTTAGCGAGACCGTTGTGGCCAGGCCGGGGCCAACGCTCAGCACAACCTCGTGGAAGCCCACCGGCCCTCTGGACGTTGGCATGTGCGGCCGGGGTGGTGGCAGTAGCGTCGGCCAAGTCGGCGGTGTCGCGACTTGTGCTGGCCAGCGACGGCGGGGAGCAGGACGGAGGGGGAGCTGCCGTCGACAAGGTTGGAGCGGCCATGATCTCCTTCATCAAGGCGTACAAGAAGGAGCTGTCGCCTTTGATCCCTCCGGCGTGCCGCTTCTTGCCGACGTGTTCGGTGTACGGCGTGCAAGCAATCGAGAAGTTCGGCCCGACGAAGGGGGCGGTTCTGACGGCGTGGCGTTTGATGCGGTGCAACCCTTTCGCCGGGTACGGGATCGATCACCCGCAGTGGCCTCCCCCGGGCTGGTTTGCGGGAGAAAGGTGGTGAATGCATCACGTACTACTGCTGCTGTCGCGAGCGCAACTTTCCGCACGCGGAATTCAACAGCATAGTTGTAAGAAGAGTAAGGTTCACTTGCGGTGGTCGACGACGGGGCGAGGCGTGATGTCTTGTCCTACCGTAGCTTGTAGTCAATAGGCTGCGTTTTGGCGACAATGGGGTCACCCGTAGTCTGTACAAATACGGCGCCGAGAGCTGATGTTCAGCTCAACCGTATAGGCTTTGTTCCACTGCTGCTGCGTGTGTGCTAGGTGCGTAGCGGTTGTGAAGATGTGGTCGCACTTACGCGCCAATGTACATTGTGTACACTTACCTTGTTCCACATGTACAAAAACCCGAAGTCACTGGTCTAACCTTCAGCATTCGTAAAGAACTGGCTGTTATGTGTTTTGCCTTGCAGCCGTCGGGCAAGAGCGCTGTTGCGTGCGTTGACCAGATAACAGCGTATGAACCTAGTCGATACGTTCGTTGTGGTTTCGGCGTCAACGGCACTGCTTGAGGCTTTCGTGGAGGGCGGAAGACTCATCTTGCTCGAACCTGTTGTTGTCCTCGTCGGATGAAACGTCACTTTTTTTTTGCGGGGCTGCCCTTCTTGGGTCATGAGGCCTAAGTGCGAGGTTGTTTGTAGAGAGGAGATAGACAACTGGAAATAATGGCGCATCCGATGATGCCAAAGCACACAGACCAGTGTTCGAACTCCACGTCCCTTGTCGTGGGACCGGCAAGGCGAGTATATGCGCAATCTACTCGCTCATTCTTGAACGAAAAGTGATGAGAGTGATGAGAGTAAATACATGTGCCGAGTTTTGGCCTGACGCCACGGCGGCTGGCGCACATCGTCAGCATCACGCCAAAGCGATAGTATCCACCATCTACTGCTATAGGGAGGAGGTCGTCGGTCCAATCCACCTTGGTGACAAGCGTCCTCCGCACCGTGCAAAATGACGAGACAAACCTCGCCTTCATCTACTGCAGCATGCTTGCTGGTACAACACGGGCCCCAAAGAATGTACTTCCTGGGCATTCATCAGCTCATTGAAAGGCACTTCCAGCAAAGGCACGGAATCCGTCGCGGAACAAAGTGGTCAATCGCTTGTCACGTGTTTAATATTTTTTCGAACCAACACACCATATCTCCCCCGTTTTGCTTTGTACATGATAACGCGCGATGCTCGATCAACAGCACACCTGACACCTACCCGCGCGCAAACATCATTGCCGGTGTGCGCAACATGTTTTGGAACCAAGTCTTTTGAGCACAACTCATGCTTCTAATATCAACATACGATCAATTTTACGAAACCCTCCTCTCAGCAACTTGTTCCGTCCTCTCAACAACTTTCTCCGTGCATCCGGTAGGAATAACCCCTGCGTTGAGCATCTCCACCTCAGCTGCCACATTTTCTCTCGCTTTTGCCTCGAAGGTTCGTTGGTATTCGTCAGTGGCGAATATCGAGCCTGTCGTGAGAAATTCGCGCAAAATTTCCGCTCGCTTTTTGCAGTACGTGTCGGCTGGAACATGGATGTACTCTTCACGAATCTGGGTTTACGCCAGGCGGAAGCAAGAGCCGTGGGGGGATGATGGAATCTGCACGTTACTGCGTTCGAAAAGGACATAATATGCTTTATTGCGGGTGAAAGACGCAATGTATCTTCACCAGGTCGGTGAATCTCAATCTTTCGCCAGCTCATCATATCGTTGAAGTCTTCTGGCCAGCGCCGAATCGGAAGGTGTTCAATGCAAGGCCCGGAGAGGAAAAGAATAAGCTTCTTCGATGCAAGAAAACAAAACAATGCACATGCCGAAATGCGAGGTACACGTATGGAACCAAGGAAGCCTTTGGGCGCGTTGATGTTTGTAGAAGCCGAAATCAAACCATTAGACTAGTCAGAGCTGACTCGTCTAATGGATGGTTTCGGCTTCTACATGTTGCAGCCATGGCTGTTGCACGGCGGCAGTTGACAGGTCTCTCCAGTGCCGTCAACGATTTTTCAGCGAAGACAGCAGCGCCATGCCAAACACAACGGCTTGCACATCGTTGCGTTTTCGTTCACCTGTGAAGCGTAGGTGAGATAACCTCTACGTTCTCTCCCGACAACCGCCATGTCGAGGTCGATGAAAGCCCGCAGGTCTCGGTCGTCCGACCCGGAAACGCTATGTCGTTTCGTGGCGATGATGTAGTCCGAAACCGTAGTCGAGTCAGAGGCGCTCAATCCCACTGCCTCCGAGAACTTTCTGAACAACGCTTCGCTGTCCTCCTCGTTGCTCCCGCTCTTGGGGTCGTAGACGACGCTGTGGGGCATATTGGAAGGCGGGAAAGATTAAGATTTAGGTACCAATTTTGAGAGGCAACTATCCGCCGAGAGATGCAGCAGTCTGTTCGACGCCGTCTACAACAATCAGGACTACCTGGAGAGGTAAGAACACCTGGTTTGTCAGTATAGCTTGCATGCATTTGCTGCTAAAGACTACTGGTACGTGTGATACGGTCCGTGCTCCGGGATGCGCGGGCCGAACCCCAAGTTGATATATATCGCGCTCACGCGCGTACGCGGAGAGGCAGGGCATTGAAGCAAACGGACGAATAACAATTCGGTTTTGGGTACCAGACCCGCTGGGTATTTTCAAACGGCCGACGCTGCCATTGTAACTACCTCTAAGCGTTTGCAACATTGAATATACTTAGTACGGTCGCGTTGAAGGGTGGTACAATCATCTACGGCGGGACCACAAGTTTCGTGGGTGCTGCTCTCACTCGTGGAAGAAGATCGCCAGCTGAACAAGCCGTGGGTGTCGTAGGTTAGGAAAGTCTCTGTCGGCCTGTTCCAGCATGTCCGCGACGTGCTCAAGGGTATGGTAGTGGCGGCCTTCCTCGCTGCATATTTGTGTTGGGGGCATTTGGTTCACATCCAGTTAGAGAGCGGTGATATGTTGATTAAGAAACTGCTCTCTCTACCATTTCATCGCCACATGCTTGTGAAATTGGTACATAACATGCTATAGTAGCTCCGGAGCCTGTCGAGTTCATAGAAACATGGTCCACAATAAGTTCGAGCTAAGACCATGCTCCAATATTACAAATTGGGGTCTCAGCAGCTCGATGTTACGCATCTCTGAAGCAGGTACACTGGAATGCAGCAATTCTTATTTTGGGATATATTGCATGCAAGGAGGGCATTTGGGATATATACCCGATTCCCGACGGTCTCACGCATGGGGGTGTCGAGTTTCTGCGGAGGGAAGAGACACCCCCGCCGTTTGTATAGTACTCCCAGGGTTTTCGCGTGTGTTCCTCCTCTCGCGTATTCTGTAGAAAAAGTTTTCACGCCATGGTCTACTGTAACGAATGGACTAAATGCAACTCAAGTCTAAATGAATGCGTGAGAGCCTGCTCGCAATAACTACTGCTAGGGGGGTAGCAACACATTTATTTACGTTTTCTAGACTACAGCTTCTAGCATTTAGTGTGGGAATCTAAAGTTCTATGCGTCTGGGGATGGCCTACCGCTCGATCTCCACTTAGACCCTTGGTGTGCGCTTCGCTCTTTGCTATACTATGACCACCACCCCCTCCCACTCTTCCTGTGCATGTTTTACACACGTTGGGGCAGTTGATGGAGCATGGAGTCAGTGTATGGATACAACAATAGTCTATATCATAGTACTCTCTCAACTAGAGTTGTGAATCGGAACGATGTACACGATATATATCGTCCGATATATATCGATATCGGTATCGAAAATTCGTGCCGATGTTCCGACCGATGTTTTCTTAGGGGCTCCGTGAATCAAATTTAGGGTATGCGCAGCAGTACGGAGCCCCTGTACGCCACACACACACAGCACAGCAGCGCAGAAACAGCAGACAACAGCACCATGTCCAGAACCAACCGGGAAGTAGACACAGGGAGAGACCGAAGGAGGGTACTGCTGAGGATACGCGACAATACATCAATCTTAATCTTTTTTTTTTTTTTCTACATTCCGTGCGATGTTTGCAGCTGAAGTCAAGCCCTTTTTGATGCCGCATTTGGGCCCATTTTGACGGGAAATGAAAGGAAAATGCACCAAATTTTCTGCCTCCGGCGGCGCCTCCGGCGAGGCCCCCTCACCAGCCGGGGGGGGCCGATGGGGGGGCTCGCTTCGCTCGCCCCCATCACGGCTCGCTGCGCTCGCCC
>CACKRE030000376.1:0-21688 GCA_902602495.3 Ectocarpus sp. CCAP 1310/34 | reverse complement strand
GACAGGGGTTTCGTCGCCGCCGCCGCCCGTGGAGAATCCCGGTGGTCGCAAGAAGAGAAGGGAGAAAGGTCGGTTGGTGATGGCGACGGAGGCAAGCGGACTCCAGGGGGTGGGGATGATGCTGGCGAGAGTGGAGAGCTCACGGTGGCTACCGAAGGTGCGAGCGTGCGTCACTGAGTAGTGGCACATCTCGTGTGCAGGCAGACGTCGGCAATGCATGCTGGAGGGGCACCGTGATGAGAATCTTGTGCCGGTGACAATGGGTGGTGTGTGGTGCCCCCCTTTCCTTGTCTTATTTCCTAGTTTCTCTCTTTTCGCTTCATCCGTTCCCCATCACGTAGCGTAGCTGCGGTCGCGCATTTTTGGGCGTGCCACTGGGGTATAATGGATGCATTTTTTTAGGCATCAACCTTTCTTCGGGTTGTGTCATCTTTGGTAGATGCTCTGGGTTTTCTCCGCCACTACGCACTTCACCGGCATAGGTCATTGACGGAGGAAATCTCTTGTTCACGCGGAAGTGCTGCTGCGCAATCTAATGTACAGGGTTAGACCAAACGTGAACAACCAGCAACAAGAGCACCAAGATGAGCAATGATAAAAGCGCCTCTGTATCTTCTCTCACCACAGCGACGTCATCGAAGAGGAACTCAGCATCGCCGCAGAGGTCCCCGCGTGGGACAGCATCATCGTCGAGAAAGGGATTGGCGGAGGAGGAGACAACGGCAACGACTTCGCCCGAGATAGAGACTCAAGCCTCTTCTTCTTCAGCGGCACAATCGTCGAAAGAACGCCCTTCCTCGTCACCGACCGTCACGGCAGACGAACGAGGGGGATCGAACGAGAGCGGTAGAAATCGGGAAGCAGCGGCTCCCGCGGACGACAACCCAGGACCCGAGTTGCTGCCGGAACAGACGTCGACGGTCGAGGACAGGGGACAACAGGAAACACAAGAAGGACGTGATGCGTCTTCTTCGGCCGCCGGAGCCGAGGGAGAGGCACCCGTCGAGCGCTCAGGAGTCAAGAAGCCAAGCGACGCCGCCTCCTGCGGGAAGCCAAGCGGAGGTGAAGCGAGCGACGGGCCCGAAGCAGACGACGCATCCTCCCCGGTAGCCGCCGCTCGCCAGCCCGCTTCCTTGCAGAGGAGCGATTCCGACCATTCTACGGGCGGGACGCCCGATGCATCGGCGGCGGGGGTGCGCCACAGGAGGCGTTCTTCCGGCGACATCGGGTCCTTCCTCAGGAAGGGCGGCCGTAGGAGACCGGGGGAACCCGCCTCGCCGGCCGCCGCGCCAGCCGCCGAGGCCACCGTCGAAACGGCGGCGGGCCCGTCGTCGTCTGCTCCGGACCCCAGTAGTCCGGTGGAAGGCACGCCTTCAGCACCCGACGTGGGGGGCTCCGCGGTCGAGACGAAGACGCAACGGGCGAGCGTGTTCTCGCGCCTCGGGGCCCCGCCGAGCGAAGCTAAGAAAGACGGCAAGACCCCCCCCTCTGCCGCTAACCCGTCGGGGACCCCTGAGGCCGCCCCCGCTCGGGGACTGCACGCCTGGGGGAGCTGTACCTCCACTGCCGCCGACGGTCCAGCGAGCGGCGAAGGCAAGAACGCCGCCGGTGCTACCGCGGCCTCCGACGATTCACCAGCGCTTGCACCGATAAGGAGAGTCAAGGGCAGCGGGGACAAGCACGACGGGAGGAAGGTCGGGGGAGGGGCAGGACGGCTCATGAACGCCGCCCTGTCCAGCTCGCGTGAAAGCGGGCGAAGCGCGAAGAGGGGTATGGCAGGCGGGCGGGGGCGGGACGGCAGAGGGTGGGGACGGGGCGGCGGAAGCGGGGGCGGCAATGACTGAACGGTGCTTTTTTTGCGTTCGCGTCGAATGTTGTCACAGAGGCGGCGGCAAGCGATGGCGACAAATTTGGCGCAGGGTTAGGCGAGAGAGCCACAGGGGTAGACGGCGAGGGGGGTTCGATCGGCGGCGAGGCCAAAACTAGCTCCCCTGTACTTGGGTGCAAACTTCGAGCCCTTCGGTGTGTTTGGTGTCTCGTGGTGATTCGCGTTGTTCGTGGTCTATACAGTGAGGTGTTGAGATCGAAGTCGGCCAATTGTTGTTTTTGCTCTTGGTGGTGGTTGCGCGTGTTACACCTCTGCCGCTCTGCTTCGGACGACGTATTTTTCGTTGCTGCGCGTCTAAAGGGCGCCTGGTTTTGCTCGATCTTGTTTCAGAATGGAGTATTTGCTAGCCCGGGCGGGTCCTGCGGATGATGCGCCTACGACCTCGAACGACGCAACAGCAACATAGCAAGGGTGATGGCTTCTTCTTCGAGGTGCGTAGGAGGTACATGGAGGGATTCGTGCAGACACAGACGTGCGCGTGCACCTCTCGGGTCCAGACAAGCGACGTATTCCACTGGTTTGAGGTTATCATTACGTGAGCGAGCTCTCTCGATATCCAAGCAACGACACTATATTTGTTTTCTCTCCGGACGATTGTCCGAACAAGGAAAGAGGCCGCCTGCGCTTGTTACGACACGGGCTACTTTTCACGCGGAGATGGCGCTTTTTCTCTTTGCCCCCCCGTCCCCGATCGCCGATGATGGCATGTATCGGTTTGTGCGTGCGCCGGTCGCTGCTCTCGTCACCGTACGTGGGTCTTGCTGGTCAGCAAAGGGGGGGCTCCAACGATTAACCCTGTGTACGAAAGAAAGCATGCCAGATGCCGTCTACCTAAGGTTCGTTTGTGCAACAGCAAAAATAGTCAAAAGCGCATGCTTGCAGGTGGGCTCTCCTCGTCTCTTCACGACGATAACCCCCTCTTCTGCAGCCTCGGTGTATACACTCTTATCGCTTATATTTTATTTCCCCGGCAACACGTAATCCCGTCTGGAACGGGTGCTACAGCAGTACTGCAAGATGCCCTTCGGCCATCGGAGGGACGTCTAGACTTGACGTACGACAACGACAAATAAAAAGAAAGGAAAGCCCTCGGCGAAATGGCGAAAAACTCTCAAGAAAATACACGCGAAAAAGCCATGTGCCCTTGTCTTGGCGCGTTTATTTTCCCAATCCCTCCAGCGTCAAGTCCGTGATGAAAGTGGGGGGAAGCGACAACGAAGTAAGAGGAGTCCAGACAGGGTGCAAACGGATTTCTCCAGTCTTTTAGCCGCGAAAACAAAAAAAGGCGGCGGCCGAAGACCAGCAGAATAATCCCGACGAAAACGCTACTGCTTCCTACCCCCGTAGTACCACAATGATATGAAACGCAAAAAATCCTGCTTTCTTGACCACTGATTCTCCTGCTGCTCCCCGCTACTGCACACAGACACGCAACTAATACCCTGGGAAAAAAAAATGAAATTTGCTGCTTCCGCGCTGCAGCTACCTTCACAAAATTTCCTGCACAAACAACGATGTACTCCTTCGCAGGAGGATCGTCCACGTTGCTACCAAGGGGGCAGCGTGCGAGGGAAGTAACGACTTGGATCACCGCAACGACATCATCTTCGACTATCCGCGCTTGCCGTGCATCGCCTTCGGATGGACTACGCCCAAGAGGGAGTGTCATTGCAAGAACACAAAGAAACAAGCTTTCATCCCACAGGCAAAACAAAATTCGTTCCGTTTTCCTTCGTCGCCTGGTGTTCCCCTTCCTGGACTCCGAGTCTTCAAGCCCGCCCAACACACCGCTGTACGTAAAGAATGGGTGTAAACCGCTGCCTTCGAATACCCACGAGAACCCACAAGACGTCGAGGCTTAGACATCGAACCAACGTCCACTTCGTATCGTAAAAAGGAAAACATCACTGCTTAGTATTTATAGTGCGCCCGCTATGTGCTATGTACCGATGGTGCCAACGGATGTGCGTGCGCAAGATAGACAAGGGACGAAAAAATCGCAGGGAAAAATCAACTGATGGAGAGAAAATACCATCCTCCGTAACACCGCAAAAAAACAAACCGCCTAAGGCCACCTATTGACAGAAACCGGCAAGGTTCCCTCAGCACGCGTTTTCCACTAAAAAACACATGCATGATGGACGAAAGAAACATTCAGGTCACAACCCAGTCCAACATAAAAGGGGGTGCGAGGGTGGAGGGGGTGCTTTTCTACAGTACTACAATCCGTGCATGAAAATCCACAATTGAGTAAACGAGGACAGCAACAGAACAGCCGATCTCGGCGTCCTAACGAAAAGGGGCACGAAGGTTCCGTATCAACAAGTGGGAAGAAATGCATGAAAACAATCCGGATCGCCGAAAGAAAATAAAGAAACAACACTTCAAACGCACCATGTCGGCATATACACGGACGTGTGCACAATGGCACAAGTTTGTGGGCAGATTCCCGCACCCACAAATGCTTGCCAAGAGGTGGGTTTAGGTGACTCCCACAATCTATCACTATCAACAAGTTGCACCGCCGCTTGTTGTGAGAGGCCCGAGCTCAACTCCGGGAGCGTCGCGCAACAGGCCAGCAAGCCTCTGCCTCTGGCCTCCCCCAGCCCCCCGATAGACAAGAAAACACACACCACCATCCTTCGTTATCATGATTTGACCACGTTCTGGCGACCGTTTTCGCCGGAGTGGCACACCGCCGGTAGCTCTGACACCTGGAAGTGCGACACGTCGTTGAGCGTTCGGGGAACGTAGCGCACCCGGCCCTTGCCGCGGCCGTCGTCGAAGACATCCACCACCGCCACCGCGCAGTTCCTCATGAGGGGGCACGCCCTCTCCTCGAGCCCCATGACTGTCAGCATCATCACGTTCAGGATTCCTCCGTGGGACACCACGAGCGCGAGCCTCGCGTTCTCGTCCCTGTGCCTTGCCTCGGCGGCGGCTGCAGCTTCCGCGGCGGAATCGTGGCGGCCGTTTTGTCCCTCGCCCACCCTGTTGACAGTCCCGTCGTCCGCCGCCCGCACGGCGTCGGAGACCAAGCTTGTGAGGAACTGCTGGGCTCGCTTGTGCACGTCCGCCGGGCTCTCGCGCAGGCTCTCCTTGTACGCTACCGGCGACACGCCCGCTGCTTCCGCCTTCATGCGACGCGCTCTGGGCCTTGCGGGGGGGGAGGGGGGGGGTCGTTCGTTGGATGTCCGCGGCAAGTTTGGTCGATCGCCAACGGCCTTACAAGTTTTTACAGTCGGGGCGCTGCTGCAGGCCGATTACCATGCTACTCCAACAAAGACGGCCTACTTTCGAGGGTACCGAAGAAGAGGGGGTGGGCGTTGCTTACATGCTACTGGTACTCCATTACTTGACGCACGATCACATATCTCTCGCTCTATCTCCGCACGTACGAAGGCTTCATCCCACCATACGAGTGCATCGTAGTCGAGTCACTGCCAACCAGATCTCCTTGTGGACACCAACAATAAAGTCAGGGTCTGGACTCGCGTTTTTCGCTGTATCGCCTCTTCAAAGTCGCACACACGCGCGCAAAGCACACAAACAACGAACCGCCGCCACGCACCAGGTGGTTCCACGCGGCAAGCCCTCCTGCGCGCCCAGCGCGAACTCCCTCAGCAGCGGGGTCTTGCGGAGATTCGCTCCCGGGTGTTCCTCAAGGATAATCTCGGCCGTGTGCGACGCCCGCGTCAGGTCCGAGCTGTAGGTCCGCCAGTACGTGTTGCCCCGAAGGCGGATAGCGGTGGCGACCGCTTGGTTTATGCCGATGGGGGTTAGGTCGTAGTCCTGGTGCCCTTGGATAATGCCCTCCCTGTTTCGAGGACACAGGAGTATTAAGGATCAGCTGGTTACCGGACAGGTGAGAGTGAGGCGATTTGTTGCAAGTACGCGAGATATTTGCAGCATAGAGTTGGCCCTTTTTGTTCTGGCAAGCACACGTTTATGGGTGTGTGACAACAACCTTTTTGTTGTTTGAAATATCGCTCGACGGGCCGCTGTAACCCGCCCGATTGCACGCACTCCATGTCTCTGTCTAGCCATCCCGCTGGTGCTGTTGTATTGCACTCGCTGCGTGCCCTTTGTTCGCATAAACCCATCCACGATAATCGTCCCCAGGCAGTGAAGCGAGATGTATACGGTGCTACAGTACCATCGCGCGCTGAGATCTGCGGTCGCGTCAACCATATCTCCGTAGTCATCGGCCGGCGCTCAAGATTATAGTCGCTCGGTGAAATAGTTTGTCGCCAACCATGCGTGCAACCAAGCCCGCAGAAAACCGCACGCGCATAACGAAGTAGTCGCGGCAATACCAAGCATATACAGCAGTTATATCCCCCATATTTCGGATTGACGCCTGTGTGAGGCACTAGACTAGTCTACTCATCTGAAAGGAAAACCTTGACCAAGGTGATCCTACAAAAGGAATTGTCCTTTTTGGAGAATTTTGTGGGTGCGTTCCCTGGGAATACGCAAAGTTGTTCCTGTTGTAAGTCCTGCTGGCAGTTGGACATTTTTTGTGCCGATCCAAACTAGACACAGATGTGCACTTTCCCTCATGTGAAGCCGGCAAGAGATGTATCGATAAGGGAGTGTCGGGGGTACGCAAGTCCGAGAACAAGCCTTCTGACGGAATGGTGCGATGGTTGTGTTAGTGTGAAGACGTGCGCATTGGAATTGGAACTGGGAGCTACAAAGGTGGCTCACAGGTGACACCGGCGGTTGACCTTACATGGCGCTGAGACTTTTTTGCAAAGGAAAAACACCAATTGATTGGTAAACATTCTCCACCGAACATAGCCGCAGAGAGTCCGCTACGCTCTTACACAGAGCTAGGCAGCGAATCGCAAAAACGAGAGTCTGAAGCAAGCGCGAGAGACATGGCAACAAAGACCAAGCCGCCGTGAACATATCGCCAGGTGGGCGGGCAGTTTGCCAGCAACGCGCCATCTACATCAACCCGCCGACACACACGAACCGTTTTTGGGCGGGACGGGGAGAAAAAAGCAGCATTACATTCCACCTTCATCACACCACGAGTGCTTATAGATGCAGCAAGCAGCGAGCGGAGCACCCAACCTTGTCAACCTCTGGGCGATGCCAAACGCACACACACTGGGAAGAAGGAACACATATTCAAGTTGCCCAGTATGATGGCAAAGAACACAAAATTGCGCGGAATCTACGTGCAACAACTGCAGCAAACCGCAGGCACAAGACCGTCAAGCTTACGCAGATCCGGACAAAAAGTGGAGCCTCACCGGTTCGCGGTTGTCTCTCCATGCCGGACGAAGTGGATCGTGCACAGCAGTCGTGGCATCGTTGTCACTACCGGCGGTATGTTGTGACTGGTCGAGACCATGCACACATTCACTCCTTCTCTTTCTCTCTCCCCTGACTTTGGCTGTTTGTTGTGGTGTCTTGTTCTACCCTCTGCCAGCAATTGCGTGTAACTGCCTCGTTTCATTTTCAGGGGGGCGGAACCATAGCTGCGGACCACCCTGAGAAAAAAAAAAAGTCATCACACGAAATCAAGTTTAGCCGCGCTGGGCACCGAGCGAGAGAGTTGGAGATCTTTTACTGTCCATCATACTACAAGTGTCCTACGCTCTTGCTTGTCCCCCCCCCACCCCCATTCATCCCCCAACACAACACCGCCCTCTTTGCACTGAACATCAACCAAGCATTGTGGACGACGACGATGATGAAGCCAACCGCTCGTGGTCCTCTTTTCTTTGGCGTGGTGCTTCTGGTACTGGCCGCCTCCGGAGAGGCTTTCTTCGCGGCTGCCCGTGCTCCCGCCGTCTTCAAGTCCTGCGCTTTCAGGACCACCAATACCAATGTTAACGCCGTCCGCCACAGAGGACCGCAGGACCAGGAGGACCCGGAACTGAGCGTGTTCGACGCGGGCGAAACGCCAGTTTCTTGGGAAGACTACAAAAAGCAGAAGCCAGATGAGTTCAAGGTGTGTCCCAGCACGTGGAAAAATAGAGCCAGCGGATATGTATATGGAGGCCCACAAGAAAACTCAACCTTGAAGTGGTCTAGCCCCCCGGCGTGATACTGCTGTAGATGCGTACGCAGCAGTGGGTACAAGAAGGGCAATGCCGCGGTAATTAGCCAAGATCTGGATGTTCTGGGTTTACTCCTCCTGTTCGTTTGTCTCGTGAGCCTCGAATCCTCAATCCCCCCGTGAGTTCTGGTCTACAAGTGTATCTCCCACGACGTGGAGCAGCGGGCGGGGTGTTGCGGGTAGCAAATGCTCGGTGTGTTATGATAACCCCTCATTGGTGTCCGTCGCACATGCACCTGTTGTGGGTACAGCGCAGGCCTGCTAATAGCGTTGTCGAATGTTGTCACTCAGATCCAACGTGAATCCACGAACAGAAGGAGAGGGGCCCAGACACGAACGGGCGACCCTCTCTTCCAATCTCAAGGGCAAGAGGGTGTCCTCCTCACCTGCGCGAGCAAGGGGGACAAGTTGTCTCTTGCCTTTTCACTCGTGACGGTGGAAAGAAGTTGATTGAAATTGGCCCGCTCTCGTTGGAAGTGTATATGCAGGTAGTGAAGCCCGTTGGTAACAACAACAACGATTCTACATCAAAGCATTTCTGTAGCTCGTGCGACGACTGTAGTCTAGACTAAACCGCCTACTTGTACAACCGAGGTTACACAGCAATTATTTGCGGCACGTCTTGCCCCCCTAATACTTGCGCCTTTGTATCGCGAAAGGATCAACACCCCCCCCCTCCTGCAACCCCGTCCCATTTCTTCAAAACAGCTTGTGAAAACCCCACATCCCTACCACGATCCTTGTCGCACTTCTTGCGGGCTTACATTGCTTTTTCGACTGATCATACGCCAACCTTTGGCCCAGACCACAGTACAGTAGTTATGCAAGTGTATTGTCTGAAGTTCCACAGGGCGCGGTTGGGTTGCGAGACCCCACCATCACCGCTTGTGGAAAAGAATGACCCACTTGCGTTGAGGACCAATGGGAGCCGAAGTGCTAAAGGAGGGTAGACTGAAAAACTAACTGGATCTAGTTCGGCGGAATGGAGGTGGCATCTTCGTGTCCTGCGCCGGGCGTTTTCTCCCGCGGCGGGCCCGTTGTTAGTGGGTTTGCCTTGTATTCTGCCATTCCAAGGCTATCAATTGCAAAACCCACAGCAGTGTTCCGTGGAGACCAACTTGCTTGCTCTACGTGTAGGTGCGCCTCTCATTGTACGTGTCGCAGTCCGCGTGGTACTCCAAATCAGTGCCAGTGCTCCTAAGGGGAGAACCAGAGAGAACCAACCGACTTGTTCAACTCACACCAACGGGGACAATGTTGTACTCTACGACCTACCGTTGTAGATAGCAAAGCAAGAAAGCCGCGTGCCAACACATCTACGAGTAGGTACAATTAGCGTGATGACTCGAGGAAGGAGACCGTGAGAACTATTTCATTTGATCAAGGCCGCCAGCCACAAGTATCACCGCTATCTGCACGTATCCTGCACTTGTTTGTTCTCCGCATTGGCAACACCATTTTTCACGGATCACCGGCACATTAGCTAGACGCGGTGGACGAGATGCAGTGCTGGAAGACGGACGAGTGTCCTGTCGAAGACGAGAAGAAGTTCACCAAGGCCTGGGAGATACGCAGCGCCGAGAGGAACCCCACCATGGAGACGCATTTCGACAGCGAGGTGCGACGACGCGTTGTCGTCGCGGCCTCTCTGCGCATACCTAACACTGCATGGCGGCAGGTGGTAGCATGGTGAATCATTAACTTGAGAACGAACACTTGATTAGCTGTTCGCGAGGCTCGGACTTCCCTCTGATTGTGAGGCGGCAACCAAGGGCACACCTGTACTGCAATTGATTGTCATGTCGGGCTCTTGGCTGACGTTTCGGCCGCCACTGGATTGCGACGGGTGGCTTCTGTAGCTGTTAAGAATGAATGAATGCACCGAAGCGTCAAGCACGCAGCCAGCACACACAAACGAGAGCAGCCCATAGAGCTGCCCGAGACGGATCGTCCATTTGAAACCCCCCACCTGTTTCTGCTTCGCGAATCGAATACGAATCGCGCGCGCGAGGTTGACTGTAATCGTTTTCGCTTCGTTTTCGTCGGAAATCCATACCCCGCTACTCCTGCCTCCGCGTTGACCGTGCGGAATCGGAGCACAGGGCGAGTGGGAGGAAGAAAGCAAGGGTGCATGGTGAGGAAGCTTGTCTTTTGTCTAAACCGTGTTTCTAAGCTCCCATCTTCCTCGTAACAGCCGTGTCGCTCTACAAACAATGTTTGAAGAGGGAGTAGTAGCGCTCACCACTTGAACGAAGTTTCCTCTCCACAATTTAGACAATCCATAATTCGTTGTCTGTATCGTTAGTTTTTAACGTTGGTTGACCTTGAAGCCTGAGAATTGCGCCCGAGAGATGGACACTGCTGTACCCGTTTTTGCCGAGAAGATGAGTGACAATCATGCGTCGTATCTTCCTCTCCTTGTCGACGTTGGCGCTGTAGAGGAGATCAGTGCATGGATCAACGGCCGTTGCCGCACCGAGACTGAGAAAGTATTACATTGGCAGTCAGTTGGCGCGGTCGATGCCAACAACCAAGACACTCGCGAACAACCTGTTTCTCGTGCCGTGCGTGTCGTGGTCTGCACTACTGGCTGTACACTGATGCCGCATCGCACGAAATCGGCTTTCCCCACTCATGGTGGAAACCAAAACATCAAAACCTCAGGTGGAAGAAGTGGCACGAGGACGTCGGAGAGGACGACCTTCACGAGGACATTGTGTCACCGGCAGCTAAGGACGGATACGGCATCTGAACTCTAGCCGCTAACAGCCAGCAGGGTTCGGCACCCAGGTCACCGGCGACAACAACACCTTCTCCCATGATGAAACAAAGTCGGCATCTGACTGACGTCCATCTACGAATTCAGTGGTCGTGGTCGGCGCAGGCCGTGTGTAGGGAATATCGGTCACAACCTGTCGAGTCTCACAACACCACCGGCTGGGGCTTTGCGAAGGCAAGGGCATGATCGACATAAAACCACGGTTTCATACCCGCGCTACGGCGGTGTATTCGAGCAGTTGCCCAACCGTTGTTCATCAAGGCAACGTGAGAAGTGTCGGAAAATAGGACATCATTGGTGCGTTTGTATCTCAGCAGCAACATACGAACTGCATCGTCGCAACACCTGAGCATCAACAACGTCAAGATTTGGCTCCAAGAGGGCTTGACGGGGTTTGGGGGGTTAGGTGGGCCGTCTTGTTTTTCTGCGAGGACTTTTGCGTCTTTCTTTCCTTTTGGTTGTCAGTTCTACTCCCGAGGGTTTTCCTTTGTTGTTTGGTGAAGGCCCCAAGAGGGATGGCATACAAACACGGCACGTGGGTTTGAACGTGTATTCAGGTGGTACTCAATGTTTTACGCGAACGCCCAGTCAATGTATGTAAATACATGGCGCTACATTCAACGTGCAGCGTTAGAGGAGGCATCCCGACTCTGTCGTCCGCTGCTGTTTGTATATGAATGGCCGTCGTCTCCTGGCCGTTGCACGTAAGTGGTCGCTTGAATTTCGAAAGGTCGCGTTTGTCTGTGCTCGGCACGGTAAACCTACCTGTTGTCGCGATGAACAAGGCTTTCGTATATCACGGGAGGCATTTTATGCAGGTCGAATAGCGGAAGTGGGAGCACGGAGACAGCTGATGTAATGGTTCGATTCACCTCTTGCGAACTGACAGAAAGAAATGGGGTTTTCCCACGGGCAAGTTTCCGGGGGTGTTACGGGGGTCTTCGTCACTCTCCAACCTTTGGGGGAGTCTGATCTCCAGACGAGCAAAGCGACACGATGATGGCTTGCTTCCATCGAAGATCAAGGCTCAATATCCGTGGACTGCTGTGTGCATGGGGCTTGATGCTATGCGATCACGGACTACATTAGATGTGGCTTCGTTCTTTTGTCCTCGTCTCAGAGCGTGAAAATCCGTGTGCCAACCGCCCGAGGATTCTTCGAGCAGATCCAACCATCACGGCAACAAGTGGAGCGGACGACCACGGCCAACCGCGTGGGGACCATGCGATCCCTGTAGGCGCCCTAACTTCTGCAAACGCTAGATACACGGGGCAGTAGCATCACTTTCCACCTTCATCACATCATGAATGCCTATATATGCAGCACACACCAGTGGAGGAATCAACGTTGTCAACCCCTGGGCGATGCTGACATACACACACGCGGGGAAGAAAGAAAAAACGTGCTTCGTGACACCTCTTGTGGGCACGGGCTACATACACCAGACACAGTCAGTGCGTGTCTGTGGCAAAGGCTGGGGGGAAACATCTCTTCATTCGACT
This sequence comes from Ectocarpus sp. CCAP 1310/34, assembly GCA_902602495.3. Classification (NCBI taxonomy): domain Eukaryota; class Phaeophyceae; order Ectocarpales; family Ectocarpaceae; genus Ectocarpus; species Ectocarpus sp. CCAP 1310/34. Next base: position 9,443 of record CACKRE030000376.1, on the reverse strand, counting down.
TGCTCGTTTTTTTTTTTTGGCGCGAGTTTACAGGCTCTCGTCTCGGGGCAAATTCGTGATCGACAAAAAGCTCTCACGGAACCGGCGCGTGGGCAACTCATTTTCTTCTGGCAGCAGACAGAGAGAAAGCACCATCGGACCTTTGGCCCTTGAAGGGTGCGTGGGCACCAGACCAAACCACCCCTTGCGCACTTACTTGTCGTGGTTGCAAACAATACTACAAGCACAACATCGACAAAAAGGCCGCTCCGAAGCCGCTCCGAAGCCGCTCCGAAGCCGCTCCGAAGCGTCTGTGCCCAACGAACGACGTGCCTCAAAGGGTTGACCACATGAGCATCAGTGATTGCCGACACAAGAAAAAGAAATTAACCCAGAAAAAAAGGCGAAAAAAAACACAGGGACACCTCTGGATCCGGAACTGTCACCAGGACGGTCACCCAAACAGACGAGAGCAGCGGTGTCGCAGGCTACGAAAACCCTCACACAAGAAAAGAATGCAAGCCGAGGTGCGGGCACGGTTCGCAAAAAAAGGAAAGTGTACAAGAGTACAGGGAGGGCACCAAGACGAAACGCTAAATATGTTCCGTTGGCAGGATCTTCGTGCTGACTTCTTGGAAGGAGTTTCTTTCGCCGACGTCAGCGTTAGTGTAACGGTGCCAGCGTCCTCTTTTCGTTCTTGGGGAACCCAGCGTGGGCTTCTTTCTAGATTAAAGAATTTCGTACCAGGGGTGTTGAATTTTCTACCATGAACAGCCCCGGCTCCACGCAAAAAAACTACCCGAACAAAACCGTGGTACACTATCTCTTTTGCCAACCGCTCAAGTAGACAGATAGCACCGATTGGGAGGGGGGGGGCACGTACATGCACACAAAATCGACGTGCGTGTTCACTCGTCCCGGCACCCGGAACACCCCTCCCCCCCCCGCGACAAAAAGCACCAATATATTACAACACCCGTCTCACTGAACTGCTCGGGCTTCGTTCGCCGACTCTACCCCATTACAGCACGAAAATAACTCCAACTGCACCGCTTCTCCCACGGCAGCGAAACTGATAAGAGTATAACACTATTCAACAAACGCCCGCCAACGGCATGCGCCCAGCGGACGCCGGGACCTGCCTCTCCCGAGAGCCCTACCCGATTCACGCCCTTGCCACCGAAGAACCACCCTTAGCCGCCTCTCCGGCGCCCTGCTCCTCGTTGGCTTGGTCCGATTGCCGGCGCTTGTGCGGCGGGGGTACATGGGGGGGGAATTCTGCGCCTCCTGATTGATCGCCCACACTGACGCTACCACCCCCGCCCCCGCTACCACTGCCAGCACCGACGCCTCCACCGCCTCCGCCGCCGCCGAAGGGGTTGATGTCGGCGTCCAGTCCCGCNGGGGGGGGGGGGGGGGGGGGGGGGGGGGGGGGGGGGGGGGGGGGGGGGGGGGGGGGGGGGGGGCACAGGGACCGGGAAGCGCAAACACGAAACAAATCGTCTGTGCACGCCCGGTGAAACACATATATCATGCCGTATCACACACAACACACGTAACACGTGTGCACCCATCAAGGGGTCGTATTGGATTACAGTATACAGCACGACTGCACAAGTGCGATGTAGTGTAGGATGTATGCAGGAAAGGTAGACACTGCTGCATATCCTACACGTACATTGCACTTGCGCAGTTGTGCTACGTTCATCGTCAAGCAGGGGGTGGCCGGTGCCAGGCCTTCTGGCTTTACAAGGTCTCTGGTCCAGCCAATCACTTGTCCATGCAGCAGCGCTTCGACCTTGTACCTAAGAGGGTCCTACATTTCCTGAAATCAGGATCCAATTCTGTGGAAAGGAAGAAGCGGTAGGGTATGCCCTGTAACGTCTTCAGACTTGGCAGGTTGACCACATAGCGAACCTCCTTTCATGCTTCATAACAGATATTCACCCAGCTGTCCGGACCATCTCTTATGACGTTTTCCCAACAACGATAGTCATGCTACGATTTGCCCATGACAAGGGACTCACTATTGAGTCTGTCGTGAAGGTTCCCGAGCAAGTCGTCCATACCGCTTCTCCCAGGCGGCCAGATATCTTGGGGGCCGAAAACCGGACTTCCACCACGCTTTGAGACAAGAGCCAAAAGGAAAAGAGGTGGGGGGTTAGATCACGCGCGAACACGGGCGTTGTCACTCGATTGTGCAGAAGCGCTGTCAACGTCAACGAAGAAAAGGCACACACCAAAACCACGCCGAGACCAGACCCTGCCGTTCAGTCTCTCTCCACAGCAGCCCGGCGGACTATTTAGAAGCTCTCTTTTGACTGACGTTATGTGTTGGTCGGCTACCGCCGTCGACATAGAAAACGCAGAGGCGAAAACACCGGGAGTGTGAAGGCCGCAAGACGGCGGCAGACACACCGCATAATGCACCAATGGATGTGCGGCTACAGATGACGAGCTACTTCTGTGCGTATGGCATGGATCTGTCCCGACGGCCTAGGTTGGCTCACCGATTGCTGTGGTGCTCTAGTGCCTGGCACAGATACACCGCCGCCGCCGCCGCCGCCGCTCCCCCCCGGCGACTTGGGTATGTTGCCAGTGTCTCTCTTCGTGATATCGTAGACCTGCTCTGGTCGCAAGCCCGGGCAGTTTCTGAAGACTCGGCGGATGGTTTCGCAGGCGAAGCTGCCATTGTTGCTGCTGCACTCCTTCTGGGAGGACAAGCTGTAGCGGCAGTCCGGGTGATCCTTCATGTCTGGACGAACGGAGCGTGGGATAAGTAAGAAAAGTAGGACACGTGGATGTGTTGTCGGGGAACGGACGGGGGCAAGGAGAAAACGGGTGCTCACGCGCGTCTCCATGTCCCGCCGCGCAGAAAAAATGGAAGGGCAAACGCTAGAGAGTGGCATACCGCCTGTAGGTCCTAGGCCAAGAAGCTTCCAGGAGAGTGCAAGTGATTGCAAGCTCCCTCTTGTAGATCGCAGCTCCCTGCCCATTCGCTTCCACAACCACGAGGGTGCGAAAACCCATCGGAACTTGCAAGGGAAGCTCCCAATCACATAGTTTCCAACACAACCCTTTTTCGGCATTGGCAACCCTCTTGTTTGTGGAGCAAGCGGGTGAAATAGACCTACCAGGTGTGTATGCTCAGTTCATCGCTTTGTCCCGCTTAGCACAGGGTCTAGAAACATGCCTTCTAAGCGGAAGTACTGTAGTGTAGAGTCATTGCCGGAACCATGAAGCATTGACTAGACACAGCTGCGAGACCGGTGTTTACTATGCATGGAACGTGCCGCCTGTTCCGTACCAAGGCGGGCTTTGTCACACGTCCGCCGACGACATGCACAGAGGAGGGCCGTTCATACTATAGTTGTGGCATGATGTAAAACAGCATTAGTTGAGACTACGCATCGTGTTTGGTGTTGAGAACGAGCTTCTTCGAAAAATTAATCACATGCCATTTTCCGGCGATGTTGTGTACCGCACATCAATTGACACGCGCACCTCACCATTGATGTACTCCAAGCATTTCTCAAAGTGCTCCGCGCCTCCCCTCTGAACGCATGGATGTACACATACGTCAAGCAGCACATGTGTAGTCTAGTCTAACCGCACTAGAGCAGAGCCCGGCAATATTTTACTTTCAGTCTACCTTTTCGACTTGCCTTTTTTGACGAAGGCATCGACGTGGGACTTCAGTTCATCATCGTCCGCCATCGCATCGAACGTTTCGTTGGATCAAGAAGCAAAGAAAAGTGAAGTGGAGAGCGTGCGCCTCGTTCGCCATGTGTCCGGCACATACACAACAACCACCTCACTTCGTTGAGGGGCGCCGTGGAATGCAACCGTACCTACGTCTCCCAGTTTGCGCTGCCCCCATGTTCAAGCAAGCCCGGGGAACGAACGGGTAGCGCTGAGCGGGGAGCATGCACATGTGCTGCCGCCTATGGGGCACGCCATCGGATACACCGGTCCTTGCTGCCGTACATGCGATTATTGATGGGAAATGAAGTCGGAAGACAATCCGGGGCATCTGCTAGAGATGAGAGAATCTTGCCCCGCCTTCTTCGCCGAAGCGGCGGGATTCTCGCTAGCGGCGGCGGGGTGGGCTGCGATGGCGACAGCAACGAGCGCAAGACGTTTCGACAGCTCTACATGCTGCAGGGTCGGATCGGTGAGAACCTGGGAGAGAAAAGGCTGGGAGCATGTCTTCGGTGATATTCGATTGGTTCGGTAAAATTTCAACGGTCCACCACACAACGACAGATGTTCGCCGGCTCTCAGCTTTGACTCATCGGCCTGCCCACCGTTAATCGCGTACAACCGGAGCATGTCAGCCTGTCCCGTAGCACCGGCTGGTTGTTTGGATAGCAAGTGGGACGCATATATTTTCCAGCTTTCGGGCTTACAGTACAATATGCGAAGTTCATCATGTTGCTTACGCTGCTTTTCTCGTCGGCCGCGGGAACCTTGGAGGGTGCTTTCTACTGGTGTTTTCCTCTTTTCCCAAGAGACTGGCAGCGGTACACCCTCTCTGAGAATTGTCGCCACTCGCTCACCCAAACAAAGCGCCATTACTAGACACGTGGACACCTGGAGGTGCCGCTACGGCAGTGTTTAATATATAATTTCCTCTCGACTATGATCTGATGCTAGCAGTTCTTCCGGTCTCGCCTAGTTTACTGAAGAGGTCCGAAATGGCGATATTCACCATCTCCGTATACTGTTTTACGTAATCAACCGAGAAGAGGTTACTTGTAGGGCGCTCAGAAAGGTCGGTGTCCTTGGGAATTTCTGGAACGTTCAAGGAAACGAAAGACAGACGCCTGTGGATGACAGGTGTAGAAGTGCTGTAACCATTGTTGTTGCACATACAAAAGTAGGACCAAGATACGATCCGAACGGAGGATCTTACTGATGGTTGATCAGCAAGAGACCCGACTGTGGATGCGTCCCTCTTGGCGCCACCTGTGGAGCTTGGGAATCCGAGATCCTCGGGCTTGGTCTCCCTCGCCCCTTCGGCGGCACTCTCTCTTTCTTGTCTCTCTCTTCTGAGACCCTCTCCTCTCTAAATCTCGACGAAGAGAACTGCCAGCCTTAGGGAGTGGGAAAAGACTACTGCGACCTGGGCCTTCCCCCTAACAAGGGAAGCCTGTGTCCTCATTGGCGTCGACGAATTAAAAGATACTCTGCTAGTACTGGAGGTAGAGGTGAGATGCCAAAAAAATCAGCCGTGCAACGCGCTCGCGATAAGGCGGACGCGGCGGAGGTGTGCTGCTGTACAACTCCATGCGTGCAGGTTCGGGGTTTTGTTTCTATCATCCCCGGGTCGAAGAGACCGGGCTGACCGAGCACAAATATGAGAAATGATCATTTCCAGTGATCACAAAATTCCCGTTGGAGTCCCAGAAGGGTTAAAACCCGCAGGCCTACCCAAAGATCTTGTTTTCTCAGGGGCACCAGGACAAGGTATTGTAGAACTTTTGGCGCAATACCGTGCACGTGTGAAACTGAACTCAGTCGACAACTGCCCTGACCATGTAGTCGACCAACGTGCTGTGCGATACCTCCCGCTTCTTCTGCGAGGGGCTGCGTACGATACCCTGTTGCAGTTGACCAAGGGAACGCTCGAGTGGCGTAACGCAGAACAGTTTGCTGAGCTTCGTGCAAAGGGTGCAAGTACTCGGCCGGTGGCTCCTTCCTCCTGGGCCGAATACTGTCACGCCCTTTACTTTCAGTTCTCCGCTCATAACCGCATTTCCATTTTGGCCCGACAAGTTGCCACTTTGGAACAGGCAGTAGATCAGTCCGGCCCTTCAAGGTACCCCTCGCCCCAAGGGAGCAGGACCACCGATGCAACAGTAGTTGAGAGGAATGAGGTAGCGCGAGATGCCGTACTTTGCGCAACTAATGTTGCCATGAAGGGTGGAAAAACGAGGGATTGCATGTTGCATCGGGCACGAGAAGTGGATAGAACTTCAGGCCGAGTTTTTGATAGGAATAATTCTGTTACACGTAAGGAGTTTGTGGAATCGGTTGCTTCTCCTCTGGTAGCAGAAACACTTAGCAAGGCACCAAGCAAGGGACTATTTTTCAGTAGTGCAGGGCAGCGTCGAAGAGGGAAAAAGACTAGTATCAGACCCTTAGCAGTAGCCCCTCAAGTACGACATGTTCCGCGTGGAGAGCCTTTGAATATAATAATTAAACCCTGTGGGTTTTCGCGTGCGTTGCGTCGTGGTTCACGATTTGCAGCTTTTCACGCATCTGCGTTGAGTAAATATCCGAAATTTCCAACTGCATTAGATTCCACATCGAAACGGGTACATATTCCCGCTCGAGTGAACAACCACCCTGTGTCTGAAATCACAATCGACACAGCCGCTGATGTACCTTGTGTTTCAGCGACATTTTAGCAGGAGCACCCCACACTAAAAAATAAAACGCATTGTCCAGTTCCACCTGGAGCGATACAATTAAAAAGTGCTGACGGGTCACCTCTTGAAATTTTGGGATACCTACGGTTCAATCTCACACTAGGCGATATCACGTTGCCAGTAGAAGCATTGGTTTTACCGAACCTGGGTCCTGATAACATGTTGCTAGATAACAGCATCATGAATGCCTTTGGCGCCATTTTAGACTGGTGTGGTGAAGAATCATCTTTCAAAAATTCCGTGCTGAAAATACCCGCAACCCACCGTCGAACACGGGATCTAACACATCCACATGACAGTGCATCAGCACAAGTTTCCGTTGTGGCACTTGACCCGTCCGAAGGAGCCGTGCCAGTATATCTTTGTAGGAAGTACTGCGTTCCTCCGAAACATGAAATGGCCGTTGATGTCGTGACTAGCCACGCCCCAAAGGAGACTACTCCTGCATGCAGTAGTTGAGCCACGAATTATCACTTACTGCCGACGATAGATATTGAATCATCTGATGATACCCCTCGAGCATTCCGTCACATCGTTGTCGCGCGAACAGTCTGTAACTGGTCTGCAATCGAAAAGACAGCGATGGTCCAGATAGCTAACCCGTCTGATAGACATGTTCACCTGGATCGGGATACTATACCCTAATATATATAATAAAATGATGTATATATATGAGATATATATGAAATATGAAATATATCCTAATTTAAGACGGTGTCTGAAAAAACGATTAGCGCCGTCAACGATGATCATCAGACTTTTAGGAAAAAGAGAGATGAATTGAACAAGGCGATGAAGAAAGCGTTTACGGATACCACATTCTCGCCCCAACAATGCTCTCAAGTTCTCGATTTATGTGCCCGGTACGGGAATGTGTTTTCCCTATCGCCGAAGGAACTGGGGAAATGCACCTTGACCGAGGCAGAGTTTCCGCTCGAGCCCGGTACAAAACCAGTTGATCGGGCACCGTACTGTGCAAACCCACGAGCACAAGAAGTGATCGATAAATGTACAGCACAAATGGAAGCTGATGATATCATTGAACAGCGACCGAGTTCTTGGGGATCGGCGGTTACTACCCCTCGATTCTGTGTGGATTATCGCGGTACCATTAATAAGAGTTTAATCCGAAAGTCGTGGCCTACGCCCGATATTAATGCCCACATTGATACAGTAGGTGGAGCAAAGTTTATCACTGTGTTTGACGTGCAGAGCGCGTACCACCAGATACCCGTTGCAGCAGCGGAGCAAGAGAAGACCGCCTTTGTAACTCAAAAAGGAAAATGGGTTTTTAAACGTCTCCCTTTTGGAATTGCGAACGCCCCGTTTTTATTTGCTCGCATGATGTCATAAGCATTTGCACATTTTGGACCCCGAAGTGGCCTCCTTGTTTACATGGACGACATCATTTTTTGCAGTAGTTCGACTTGGGAAAGTCATCTAACATTGTTTGAAAATACATTTCAAGCCCTTCAAGCCGCAGGGCTCACATTCAAACCTTCCAAGGTACAATTCGGGCCAAGGGAAGCAAAATATTTAGGTCACATTTTGTCTGCGAAAGGTATTCGAATCGGAGACGACCGACCGCATTATTAAAGCTATTGTTGACCTGCCCGCTCCTAAAACGATCAAAGAACTCCGTTCAGTTTTAGGCATGATAAATTTTGTGAGGAAATTTCTCCCCGATTTGTCCACGGTGATAGCGCCGTTGGTAGACCTCACTAAAAAAGAACACGTGAAATCGATTGCAAAACGTTGGCGAAACGAACATTATGAGGCGTTTGCGACAGTCAAACGACTGCTCACGGAAGGAAGCACCTATTTTACACTTTCGCGATTTTACAAAAGACTTCGTCGTGCACGTGGATGCCAGCGAAGCAGGTGCTGGAGCTTTCCTCGCGCAGCAAACAGGAGATGACCTCAACATTATTGCGTATTTCAGCCAACGATTCAACAATGCTCAGCGCCCATATTCCCCAACCATGAAAGAATGTTACGCCGTCGTACTAGCAATACAGCACTGGCGGCCCTATTTATGGGGCAGACATTTTGAAGTTGTGACGGACCATGCTGCGTTGAGATACTTGTACACCATGCAGGACACTTCAAATATGCTGACTAGGTGGGCTATCGCTCTGCAGTCGTTTGACTTTACCGTGCGACACAAGCCGGGGAGGTTACACGTTGTTCCGGACACCTTATCTCGGTTGTTTGCTTTTGAGTACCAGCAACACTTAGAAGCCCCGAAACTAACACCGATTTGTAGGAATGTCCCCAAGGATCCTGCTCTGCATGTAGCTGTACCGAACAGACCTTATCAAGTGACAACAGACCGCCTGGAAGATTTAATACCAGTGCAAAGTGATAGCGAATTGTTTACCATTAATTCGGTTTACATCAGCGCGATCCACGTTTGTTTGTGAAACGATGAACCGAGACATCTTGCGAAAAAAACAAGCAGCCGAGTATGGGAAGTACATCGACTATCTTGTGGGGGAAAACGCACGAGTGCCGGACAACGAAACAGCAACAACCATGTCCTATTATTTTGTACGAGACGGATTGCTGTTCAAATCGTATTTACCAGGTTACCTCAGGAAACGGAGTACTTTCACTGATCAATTAGTATTGCCGCAAGCTCTCACGGGCTTAGTTTTGCACGCTTACCATGATCACGTTTTGTCCGGAGGTCACCTAGCATCTAGACCGACTTATGACAAGATCCGCCAGAAATATTGGTGGCCGAACATGAGTCGTGACGTTCGCACTTGGTGTCAGGAGTGCCAAGCATGCCAACGTTGGAAATGTCAGCGATATTTCGCTGTGATCTAGCAGCAGCACGATGCTGCAGATACCAGGAGGCTGTGAAGCCTACCTCAGAGGTTCACACTCTGTGCGGCTCCAACCGCGAGAGACTTGGAATGGAAATATGAAGATTAATTGGTGACTCCCGAGTCAGATTGATGTTACTGGTACTGAAGAGGAGTGAGAGGAGTGGGCGAGCTTAGGGCTGCACCACTCTTCTCGAAT